>JAQGBY010001345.1:0-30185 GCA_034698785.1 Mycogona germanica
TATATTAGGAGAGTTCTGCCAGCTCTTATCGCCTTTTCGGTTTAGCGTCCAGCTATCCATTCAACCCTATCTCGTTTATCATTTATGGTATCCACATTGGCTGCGCGCACTGAATAATTCCGGGGCCAGCAATTTCTACGAGAATTTTTTTAGTTTGTGATTCGGCATCGCTGATAGCATTGGAACTGCCTTCAGAACATGAAACATCAAGGATGAGGCTTGATTATCAGTTTTCGGATTAAATTATTAGATTAAAACATTTAAGATCTATTCGATTATTTTCGGATTTATTTTCGAGATTCTCCAATTTCTTTCATGACAAAAATAAATATTTTGTTAAGCATTTACGACACAAAACTGTTTAACAGTTTAGGCATCATCCAAATTGGTATTCACTGACAATGTGAATGTTTGCTGAACTTTATTTGTAGGATGGATTCGAGCAAGAATTTTTTTGTTTTATAATTTGCTAGTAGCTCAACTTCCGTTGCTATTTCATGCCTCCAGTCTCAGAACTTTCCCCAGTAACTGAGAGAACGCTCAGCGCAAGGACCACCACCACCCACTTCTGTTGATTGTTTTCCTTTCGCGGGATTGTCAATCGAGTCCGGCAAACATTGACACATAACGGCCGGCTGCCGCTCGACATGCCGATAAAAAATAATTCCGACAACGGACAATCAAAAACAAACGTCTCTCCAAAAAGCTTCCCCTCCCCCCTTCCCTCATACTCAGCAACCTCCCTTCCCAACTTGTGTCAATCTTAATGGGACCACCAATCCATTTTACAACATTCGCAAACGCTGGCCGCTGAACGACGACAGACACGTGGTCGGCGATCCCCTAATCATTTTACGGATTGCTTTAACAATAATTTCGCACCAGCTAACTGGCGTTACTTAAACTTCGAAAATGTACTCAACTATCCAATGGAACTGGCCGCTCCAGACGCATTGTGTGATTGCTTCGCAAGGGGCAGCAGCATACTCACTCGCCCGCAACCAGAGAAAATCCCCTTACCCCCATATCCGATTTTCTTACTCTGCTACGTTGGTTCGAGACCTCTTTTCGCCCGAGGAAGAAGTGCAGTCAGTACATGTTTTATACTTTCTATCCCGAAGGATGGGGCGTGGCAGAATTTAATTAACAAAAAAATTTCAGAGACCTCCGCCGGATATTTGAAATCGTGATCACGGCACCTCCCAATTCTTATGGCATCGGCTTAAGCGTTTGTATTTAAATAAAATCTACTTTTAGGAAGTTTTATATTTTAATGCTTTACTCAGGCAGGTTCTTTTATACTGCGTTTGGCAACAAAACGCAGACTGATGCAATTGCCAATCAAAAATGATGTGCAGAACAGCTTTACTGCATAGCTCCCATTTGTCAAAATAAGTTTGTCCAAATATCTTAACTCCTCAATTTTTTCATCCTAGTCTTGTCAAGAGCCACCAAAGACGGTCACAGGAGGATATCGGTTGGAGGACGACTGTGGTTGCGTAGCAAACGCGGAAGCCAGATGCCTCATTCTTTTAACTTGTTCTTCGATTTTAAGTAGCAATTCAATTGGACGTAAACTCAACTATATACGCATTTTTTTCTTTCTCCGTCCAATTTTTTTCTCCTTTTCCTTCATCCACCGACCGCTTTCAATTTATTGAACAGTAAGTACAGCAACGAAAGAGAATGCGTTGGACGCTGCCACGGTTCTTTCCATTCCACCCCATCCCCTTCTAGCAGCCATCTCCCGATGGCAGCCGAGAACTCCCAACCCCTTCCACCCCCACTGCCATGGTCGACGCACTCTTCCCGACACGCCAAATTAAAATTTATCTTCTATTTCAAGGATTTAATAACACTGAAGGAAGAGTAGATGGTCTCCTTGAGGCGACCCACCCCGACGCGCGCCGGACACAGCGAGAGCTTGGACACTCGTGCCAAGAGGCTGACCAACTGACCAACGGAGGAAAGACAATAACCGGTTACCCGACGGCAGGCTCGGTCGAGAAGTTCAGAGAATGGTGGGCGTGTGTGAGAGTTGGCCTAGGTCCACACCACTCACACAAGATACATCAGTGGCTCCAGAGAAAGAAAAATATTCGTCTAAGGTTCGTTCATCTGCCAAATGACCATGTTAGTGGCTGGCTGACTGCAGTGCTGAATGGAATTAAGTTTGCAGTGTCGAACCCCAGAAAATAATAGGTTATATTTGAATATTTGAAAAAAATCTAGTTTCGAATATTTGATTTGGGGGACCACTAGGCAAAAACCATTTTGACAACATATTTTACTTCGAAAACTATAAAATCGATTTTCTAAACAACAATGTTTTTCGATTTAATGGAACTTTTTGTAGTCGATTTTTTAAAAGCCGATGTTCCCATCTGTGGGCTGACACCGCGGAAATGCCCTTAGCGGGGTGAGACGCTGATCCGTCTTCGATGACAAATTGATCATCTTAAGAAAATCCAATTTGCAATCGCGTCATGCAACGGATGAGAAAAAGGGGTAATGGTGAAAGAGTTGCTGGGCAAGGGGTACGGAAGGAGTGGGAGTGGAGGAGACGGTTGTGAGTAGTAACGCCCCCTTCCCCCCTCCAGAATTAATGACGAGAAAGGCAGCCAAGGTGCATGAGAAACAATCCGTTAAGAGCCCAACCATTACGCATCCCGGTGTCGGTGGCGTCGCACTATTCGTTCGCTCATCGCGCGTAGAGATGGAACTGTGCTAGCAGTGCTGCCAGATGGATGGGAATTTCCTTGGCGGGACGAAAATTGGATTAACTAATACATTGACTGAACGGAATCCGATAAATTACTATAAGACATGACTATAACAATAAAAATATTGCACTATGAAATAAAGCAATTTGAGACAATTTAGCTAGTTCATTTTAACGAGTAACTTATTGAATGCAATTTGACTCAGTAACAACAAAGGGGTATATACGAAAAGTTTAGACTAACCCCCAAATTTAAAAACACGCACACACAACTTAGATAACAGTTGGGAATGTGAAACCTCATATTTTCTTATGCTAGAATAAGAAAGAGTTTTGAGTTCAGTAACAAGTTATATTTATTTTCTTCAAATTCGCTCCTCGTCTACATATTTCGTGAATTTTTTATTTCAATAATAAACTAAAAGTTTCACTCACCAATTTAAGACTGCGAATTACCGCATAAAATCCTCTAATCTGTGATATTTCAGTCACACACACACATATACATAAGTACCTCAACTTTTCGGCAACAACATTTTTCTGCAGATATTTATCTTTAGCATTGGGAGAGGGAGGATAGCGGTGCCAAAAAACAAGAAAACGATAAAAAACGATTTCCTCGGCAATCCCGAGGGAAGGCGACCACGGGAACTCCTGTTAGAAGAGAGGGGGACAAAATACGATCTTCCGAGTTTGGCAACACTGGCAGAGAGCGCAAAGAGATAGGCTGAGGAGAAGCAGCACAGGCAACACGCGAACGCAAAGGCGAACGGAAAAGCGAGAGAAGCAGAGAGAGGAGCGAGCGAGCATTAACGGGTTTGATTTACGCTTGCGGCTGCGCTGGCAATAATAAAAATAATAATAATAGCGCTCGTCACAAAGTCGCGGGACCCGTTTATTGTTCCCCAGCTACTCGCACAATTCCGGAATTAATAAATTCCAGCGCGTTCGCTCGTTGCGCGCCGCCGAAATAAATCCACCCGCGCGGGGGAAGCCGAAAGCGAGCGAGCGTTTTCGGAGGAAAGGTCGGTCGCCGCTCTTTTCATCCGAGTGAAGAAGAGACACCGTTAGAGACGAGAGACCACGGAAACGGAGGGGTAGCGGAAAAGAGAAAGAGAGAAGGCGGGGGAATCAAGACGGTGACACTATCTCCAAAACAAAATTCTCCGACTCAATCATCCCAAAATGTATTCAGACACCGTAGCTAACCCCCAACCCAACTGATTCCTGGTTAGACGGAACAGACAACTTTCGCGCGCCCCTGCCCCAGTCAGAGTTCTAATTATTTTATTGCCACGACAGTATCGGGGTGAGAGGGACTAATGGCAATTTCAATATGTATTGGGTGAACAGTGAAATTAATACCGATTTGTTTTCGTAATCAAAAATTATTTCTTTTTCGGTTTGATCAATATTCAGGGAGGGTGATCTATGCGTCAAGTCAATGTCGATTCCAGTTTCAATTCCTTTTGACGAGACTTAAGCCAAAAGCCTGTTGTGATAACCACACCTTTGTTCTTAACTGGTCGTTCGCTCCCGTCATAGGTCTCCATCAGGGGTTGATTGTGGATTCATATTGTAATTGTAATTAACTAACCGACGACGTTGATCTAATTCCATGACCATTCGATCCTAAATATCAACCATCGAGAAAGTTTATTTCGAATCAGAGACCCTCTTATCATTAATATTGAAGAGAGTACTGCACTGTAGAATTTGTGCAACTGGAATCGTGCCCAAAATATTAAATGAAACCACACAAATCCGCGCTCAATCGCTTTCACAAATCACCGCACCTCAAATGTATTGCCATATTTTGACAAATATATTCTGTAAATAACACAGAAATAATCTGCATTTTCCATTCGAAAATAAAATGTCATTATCTGTCTCGCCTTAGATCTTAAACTTAACTTGGTGACAACCGCAATATACGAGTAAATCCCACCCCGGTGATCGAAAGACAGCAGCGAGTGCGATTGGTAGATTTTGCAATGTGGCAAAATAACCAATCCCATGGCCGATTACTAGGTGGCATCACCATTTTGGAACACCAGGCTGGGCAAATCACAGCGCAGTCCACAATTACATTACAACAATTCCAGTAAGTTGTAACTGGCAATTGGAACAGACATGCGTCGCGCGTTGCGTGACCTCTTCCGCGTCAGCGGAAGTCTTAAGAGGCCGAATGATCTTCAGTCAAAATTACAAACTGAGCCAACACGACATTGCATGAATTATTAATGGTACCGAGCTTCCGGTTCCTCCTCCAGCCATCTTCATCTGGCCAGCACTTTGAGCCAATTTCCTCTGTCCACTTCCGTCCAGGCCCAACAGAACGAAAGTACACCGTCGAATACAATCCCCACCTAATTACACATTCCGCTATGAGCAAAGGCTTAAAAAAAGACGACAGCGGAGATCTCCCAAATAATCCAGGGCCTTGCATCCATATTCATGGATGAATTTTTCATTCTCATCTTCACTAATTGCATTTGGATGTTTTCATTCGACATTTGGTGCATTCTGGTGGCGTTTACAGTGAGATTATCGACAATACCTGTTAGTGCTTGGCCTTAGAGCCCATAACAGCGACATTTCACATTTGGAACCAAATTTCGTAGGTTGTCCCAGACCAGATGAGAACAGCGCCATCTAGTGATAACGTGATAGTACCGCGATCAAAAAATGTATTTGTATTTGCTAACGGCCGTGTGTGTGTGTGTGTGTGTGTGTGTGTGTGTGTGTATGTGATTATTTTCTGTCAACTGTTAAAAAAAGTCGTCATATGAAAACTTTCGACGGTTTTTATTCGATACGCATTAAGCTAGCTTTGAATAAGGTTTTAAAAAAAATTGCGTTTTGTGCACAATATTTTTTTTGCTACGCACAATTTCATTTTCTTATATTGATTTTTTTTATTTGTATACAATTTCGTCGCATAAATTGATCACTCATGATGCAGCTTTACACATAAATCAATGTACGACTGTTAATGCGAAAAAATTGTATCCGTTGCGAGTTATCCATTGCGATCCATTGCGAATCGGAATGTTAGGAATATGTCTGGAATTAATGGAGACTTTCAGGACACTATAGACTTTTCGACCACTCCTTTTTCCGATTTAGTCTCAATTTGTAATTTTGGAAAATTAATAGTAAGGAACCGCACAAACATAGAAAAACTTGATTCAGACAAATACAAATGCGATTGAACAACATGTCACAAAATTTTAGACGATAATAAGCCACCATTTCATTACAAATGTCAACGGTGTGGGGGCACGACCTATCACAGATTCTATATTCACCCACAAAATGCAATGTCGCACTAATCACCCGCTAGAGGGCGCAACAGTAACGGAATGAACCAGACAGCACCGCCAACACCAATCGCATCCGAGCGTGCCGACGCGCGCGCGCCCCTACATTCAAACAGAGCAATGAAATCGCAATTATTATTTTCCTCGCTTTGGCATGACACACATACGCACTCACACTCACACGCGATTCGGCTCAGAAATAGATAATCGTCTCCGCTAATGAACGATCGAAATTCGCTCTCCATTGTCGGGTGTGGGAGGAGTGGGGGTGCGTTGTTGAAAAGAGGGTGGAATCAAACACAATCGGGGAGCGCGCGCGCACAGTGGCATTGTCGGTGTGCCGGTGGAAAAGAATTATGTACGGTCGGTGGAGAGAACGGCAAAATAACCGAAAGAAAAACATGAGCATCCCTATTATACACCCCCACCTCCACCACCCATCCTGAACCATTTACCCTCCCAACTACTCTTTTCGCGCTAATTGCTCCATGCCGTATCAAGGGGGCGTGGGAAGGTGAAGGAGGGTACTCCAACCCTCATCTCCTCCAACCCGCCCAACTCGACAACCGAGACGGGAACCTCATTCAAAAATAAATAGACAAGACACGTCGGAAATAATTGAACAGACAGAAGGAGAAAAAAAGAACTCCGCCAGCAGAATTGGCGCACGGTGAGAGCTTGAGCCATAAAGAGATGTAGTGAATGCCGTGTACCTGCTGAAGAAAAAACGAATTTCGTTATCTGCGATGAGAAAAAAATATAATAATAAAGAGCGAGTGGCTAAAAATCCCGCCCAGAACACGCACACGTGTTCTAGACGTTATTTTTCCCCGATGTGATGATTCCGAACAATGGTTACATGTCCACGCTCATACAGGTCAACCATTCATTAGTGTAGTTTGTCGCCAAAACGTCGAATTTGAATTAAGTCAGCAAAAATAATATCGTAAAAGCGGAAATAAATTTTGGAAACAAAAATGTTATCCAAGCGTAACATGTAATTATCTTGAAAACTAGGCATCTATTTGGTAAATGAATGTTTTAGATAAATGTTGCTAGGGAAAAGGAGAAAGGCATAATTTATTCTGAACCTGGAGGTTATTGTCAAGGTCATTTCAAGGTCAACGTCATTTAAAATTTTCTAACTAGTTGCTAAAAGCAGCCATTGATTATGACCGTGAAAATGACAGTCAAATTCAAACGAAATTATTCAGTTCTCCCTCTTACTTCAACGCAACTAACATTTGTTCAAAATATTTCATTCATTGACAAAACGCCATGTTTTCATAATACTTTTATGTCACGTTAGACGCCTTATCGAGAATTAGATGTAAACGGAACAGCTCCGAACCTAAGATGCATGCATTGCAAGCATACAAGATGCATTGTGTGATTGCCTCTCAACAGGGAGTAGCAACATCTTCGGAATTTTTCGGGCGAGAGAAATTCTTGCACGCCTTCTTTCAATTCTTCGGAATAGAAGTAAAATCATGTACGATGTCGGGACGTTAGAGATCCCTTTCCTAGACAGCCTAGGTTAGGCAAAATTTCCAGGTCGCCTACCTGGGGTTTTTTTAAGATGTTCAATCATCAGTGAAACTTCTTAACAAACATGTTTTAGTTAGCGACATATTCGCTCGCAATCAGAATTAATCCGGAGCTGTTAATCCTTTACTCCTTTTACTCCGTCGCAAATTAATCTTTTTACTCCGATACGTCGGTTCGAGATCTCTTTTTCTTGCCATATGTGTGATGACAGCGAGGCTCTCCAGCGGAAGTGACGTCAGTACCTGCTTTATGCTTCCATCTCGAAGGACGGCGTGTGCAGAAATTTCAAACGCTCATAACTGGCGTCTACCGGGAATTGAACAAACGGCACCTCCCAATCATTTTTATATCTGCTTATGCGCTCTAGCTTTTGTACTAATAATTTACTATTATTTAATTATAATTGATAACTATAACAAATATAGAGTATCGCAGTTGCCGGAATTAGAACATTGGGTATTTTATTGTTCTCTTCCAAATTGTAATGATTCCAAATGTAATTTTCGTGAGAAAATAAATACATATTCATTTGCAGCAAGCATTATGAGGTAGTGTAAATTGCATAGTCGGTTGTGACAACCTCGCCACGCAAATGGAACCAGAACTATGGAGAAGGGTTGAACACGAACGAGAATGAACCTAATCGAGGTTAACCGATGTAGTAGTTGCTCTGTGGATATAAAGGAAGAGCACTTCCGATTGAACTAATAATCACCTACAAAATTCGATTACAAATATCGCATTAAGAACATTCTGCCGTCTATGCATTTTAATCACAACGGAAAAAGTTTGGCCCAGATATAGAACTTTGCTTGGGCGATATAAGAAATTTTAATATTACGGAGAGAGTGCGCCGCCACCAGTATACACCAGTGTCTCCACCCCATTATGCACCACTGTCCTCAGTTGTGGTCGCCGTCCGGCGAATTGACATTTTGCATTCCCTGGTGCAGGCGAGCGCGAGAGGTCGACCCGGCTGATGAGCTAAATAAAAATATCTTTCGCCGGCGAGTTTGGTCGTTGAGCTCGCGCTCGATCGGACCGACAGTCCACGCGGCGCCACTTGGGCGTGACTGTGTCCGCCGCCGCCGCCGCCTCTGCCGCCTTTTGTCATGCTAAACTCGGCATTTGGCCAGAGACCTCGGGGGCCGACACTTCTTCGCCGTCCGAGCGAGGAGCGAGTCGGGGCGGCACGGATCACTGCGCGCCCGCGTCGCGCTCCCCGTGAAGCGCGCGGTCTCGCGTTGCGACGCCGTTGTCAAATGCCAAACGCGCGCCGCATTTATTCCTCCCCCGCCCTCTTACCCTCTCCTTACCACCCTCCGAACCCATGGACTCCTGTCAGATCGAGCAAGAACTGCAGCGACCAGAAGCGGCCATCAGGCGCGCCAAAGAACTAAAATGCCTAGACGCAGCCGATCATGAGGCAGGCAGTAAGTGTGGCTCCTTTTCTGCTGTTGCTGTAAATCGAGATGCTCACTAAAATAATTATTTCGACAGTATTGCTGCAATTGACACCACCAATACAGTAATAACCATTTTTGATACTCTCTTAAGATAAAGTACCTGGTAGATAATTATGTATTCAATGGTCACCTCAACACAAGGCAAAACGCGGTGGTAACTCAACATTTGCGAATAAGACTCCTGTTCTCCAGACTCTACACATTGTTGGGGGTTAGTCTCCAACTAGACGCGCTAACCAAAGTTGGAGTTGTTACGCATATAAACGCGGTTGAGCAATAAAAGCAAATAAATGCTTTAATTTTACAAGAAAGCAGTTATTCGGTCTGTCGACATTCAGGAGGAACGCGCGAACACACACACACACACATCAAGAACAAAATAAACAAGTTAGGTCGAGCTAAATTGTCAACCACTCGCGTGTCTACAAGTAAACGATCAATTTATGAACCCACATTTTCAGTCGCTGTAATCTTGTTTTGTATTGCTAGATGGACAACCTCCATCCAAATTTGACTGCCACAAATAAACGTCGTTTTCAGAGACAGAAAATAAGAATTGGTACGTGGTGAGACAACTTCATACGAAGTTGCAATGACGGAATATGTATAGAACGACGGAGGAAAACTTATAAATAACGCTCAGAGGAAACGGCTGGCGTTTGCGACAATTAAGTGACAGGCAAAGGAAAATCGTTTAATAGCCCACGCACGACTTGCGACAAGACTGGAAGCGAGAGAAAGAGAGAAAAGTTTGCTCAAACAATTGGTGATCGTTATAGTGTCGAATCGAGTGCGAACAATATTAATACAAAATAATCACAGTCGCTTGCGACGCAATGGAATTAAATTAAGCCTTATTCGGAGGGATAGACATTTCTTCCGCTGCCAGCGCCTCCTACGCATCATTCTTGGAAGTGACGATTGTGGAGAGTTTTCGCGAGTAGGAAGCGGCATATTGACCAGAGGAAAGAAATAACCAATTTCCTCTTTAGCGTCTCCACTAATTCTGTAGATAATTGCTAACCAGAATAGCTCAATAATTTAAAAAGTATTGGTCCGAAATATTCCTAATTCCCAGGTTTATTGGTAATATAAAAAAATAAATTGAAAATGTCCTCATTTCTTTCAAAATCTTGAAGCTGTCAATTTGGAGAAACTAATAAAAAATATTTTACACTATGAAATCCAACAATTTTCGCCTCTAAGTATGCACTGCAGAGCTGTACTACTTGAGCTATCGGTATAAAGGTCCACCAGCGTTTCCTCCCTAAAAAAAACCCCCAGAGCCGATCTGGTAATTTGTCCTCGTTTAAGTTTGCTATTTAGCCGGGGACCTTTGACGTGACTCTGATAACATACAAACACGGGTTACACGATTTTACTTAGATTCAGAAGAAAGGTGAGCAAATAAGAATTTCTCTCTTACCAAAAATTCAGGTCTGGATCGGAAATTGAATCCTCGTTCATGTAGTAACGAGTGCAGTAAACCGAAGCTCTAAACATTATTTTTTAATATTCTGAACTCCGTATTTAGGATTACAAAAAATCATCCAGGTAGCAAACTATATCGGATACCCAACAATTCCGTCGTTGTAATAATTCCACTAAAACCTGGCACACAAGAAAAAATAACAGTTTCTCAGCCATGCGTACAGAGCGAAATGCATTAGTGCGCATAAGTTTTTTTAAAGTACCAAATGAAGTGTCCTAAGGTGCCCCTGTTGCGTCACACCAAAAAAAAATCAATTTCAGCCCCGACAGTCCGAAGATGAAAAACACAGGAAAACGCTAGTTTCCATATCTCTCCTCTGTTTAACGAAGGCGACAACCAGTCTATGTGGCAACACTTTTAACATCAACGAAAGCGCATTCAAAAACCTAAGTTAAGTTTTAACAACTCTTTCCATTTGGTGAAGTCTAATTTACTGGTTCGGGTAGAACGACAAATGTAAAATACTGCCTTTGTGCATGAGTTTTTTGTTGCCCTTTGGTGGCGTTCCAGAGAAACAGTTGGTTCGTTGCAATTGCCGGAGGTTGATCGATGTTCGGAGAATTGTCAGGGTGACCATACGGTTTTGAAGAACAATTTCATCTTTCTCTCAGAATTCCTAAAGATTTTCTCTTGTGCAATTTAGTGAAAACTCTCAACAGGTACAAGGGTAGCAACCATCACCCCTAAAGTGCGTAAAATTTTCAACGAATAAGTGCGTAAAATTTTGAATTATCAATATTACATTTGTGGTATCGATCTAAAAACGTCATTCAAGTGACGAATGACATTGTTGAATGGTGGACTAGGAGTCACTAGCGTTGACAATATTGTCAATATTGCAACCTTCCGTCACCAAACAAACGCAGAAATGTGTGTCTAGTACTAAAACGAAACGGCTGATTGATATATTCAATAGAAACAAAACGATTTAACCTATAACATTTATTAAGAACAGTAGATAAACAAAATTTTTCGGAAGTCCCAAATTAAACTACAAATCACTATAGATTTCCTGAAATTTAATCCGAGTTGTTCGGTAACGGTTTCGCATTTATTTATAAAACCCCATCAAATTGGCATGTGGAGATCAATTGTTTTCTTGGAAGTTAAGACTTAGGAATAGAGGATGGCCAGCCAATGTGAGCAACAGCCACTAATAAATCGCTAACAGCGTCTATGAAAGTAAAGATTCCGGGGGAAAAACATAAGAGCGAATGACGAAACACATTTTTCGTGGTGTCTACAACACTGCTTCCACCCAAGCTCGAGAGACTTCTCTGTCCTCCCACCAAAGATTAAGACGACTCATGACACAAAAAAGTTAATTGCTAAATTCGCAGCTGACTACGAGTCAGTCCCACCCCCTCACCGTCGCCCGGTCCACCTTATTTTTTTCCCTTCTAATTCAAGCGAAAGAGCTACACGGAGCGAATGTTGTTACAACACCACCGCAAAAAAAAAGTAATAATTATCTGAGCCAGTTGCGAGTTACTGCTACGCTCGAGCATGTATCCGCGCGAGGAAGAAAAAATAATATTACGAGGAAACTGACCGACGGACTTCTCTGGCAACAGATTATGGGCTCATCAGGGCGGAAGTGGGAGGGGTGCTGGTAGTGGGTGGGCGGAGGCGGAAATGACCAAACCAGGCTCCTCGCCCGTCTACAGGTCAACACCAACGAGAATGACGCCAACAATACCAAAATCGCCTGAAGCGGGTTGGCTGCGAGACACAGTTCGGAGATACGGAACGGCGCGTCGAACCAGACTACAAAACCAATACTAACTATTAAGTGATTAATTTTATCATTCCCCTTCTCTTCAATCATCAGCCACACCTACAAGAAAATGTAGACAATTATTCTTCATGTGGATAGTCCCGAACATAGGAACGATTAATGAACAATTACCAAATATTTTTTTTAATTTGAATTGAATTTGATTAATTTGAATGATTACGTAAACTGGCTCATCACGAGCCTCACAAACCTGAAGACGTAATGGTTAGTGTGTCGAATTGTTATTCCAATGATTGCTGGTTCGATTCCCGACCGAGACTTTCGGAAATTTTCGGGCGTGAGAAATTTCTAAGCACGCCTTAATTCGGAATGGAAGTAAAGCCGTGGGACCCATGCCTGTACAATTTCAGGTACACGTTCAAGATCCCTACCTAGGTAGCTTGTGCTAAGCCTGGGCTAGGCAAAATTACCGGGTCACCTCCTGGGGGGTTTTAGGGTAAACACGCTGGTGGACCTCCTTAATAAATCTCTCAGAGATCCCGCTGACTAAAGTCTAAATGGGGAGATAATACATACGTTTTACCTTACCAGGACAACCAAAAAGTTCAATAGTTGATTGTTTTAAGGTTTTAATGAAAGACAAGATAATATGCAACTTTTCTTGAGCGAGAATGTTGCGATTGATACATCGCCATTATACAGAAGAAATGATGAGCGATATAAATGGCGTTTGATAATCCAAGAAATGGCGTGTGTGTGTATCACGCATGCGCCTTCAGCGATTTTGCCCCCAGACTGAAAGGTAAATAGGTTCCTTCCCCGAAGTGTGTCCGGAATACACACAAACTTGCCGCCGACAAATTCACCGGTCAGTCGCTCAGATTTAAGTTGGTGGTTGGAGGTGGTGGTTGGAGGTGGTGGTTGGAAAGGGTTTCTGCAGCAAAAATATGGAGAGGGTGGGTAACTAAGCATACGCATCTGAAATTGTGAGACACACAAAAATTACGTTGCCAACTCGCTCTGTGAAGCGACTGGATTACTCTCCAGCATTATTTTGCAAGATTTGGGTTCATGGATAATTTAAAAACAGTTTAAATGTGCTTTTAATTACTGGAATTATGAATTTTCTTACTGTCTTTTTCTGTTCATTGCACGCACCCCAAAAATCATAGTCCACTCCCAACCCTCTCCGTTTAATACGCCTCATTTCGTTTAGCTCTTTTTACTTCTCTTAATTCTTCAGTGCGAAGAAGTAGAAAGAGAGCTAAACCAAATGAGGCGTATTGGAGAGTGGAATAACATTTTTGGTGCAACGAACAGAAAGACGGTGAAAAACAAAATGTGCTAAATTACTGAAATCATAAATTACAATAATAATTACCCAAACAAATCTTTGAACCATTTCGAATGAATCTGCTAAAAGCACGCAAAGACAGATATAAAACTAAATAAAGTATTACAAACTAATTCCAAAGAAAATGAAATTAGCAGAATAACGTCCGATAAGTCCGAATTAAAAAGATACGACAAGATCCAAACTACCTTATCTTGAAAATTCGGAAAAATCGCCTCGCGTATCTTTTATAAAAGAAAATATACGAGCTCGTAGATATAGATATGGTAAAGAAGATATACAGTAGAAAATGTCTCCTATAGTGGAGCATAAATTCAACGGCGGAAAAACGTCGCCCCCTATTTCAGACATCAGGGTCACCCTGCCGCGATATTGCCAGTGAAGTAGCCAGCCAGCGAAAAAGATGTCGTCGTCGCCTCGGTAATTACTTTTTGGCTTAATCCGTGTATTTCTTAACCACCGCGTGTCCAAAAATATAGGGCAGAAAGATTTCCGTGGAAGAACAATGGCCAAGATGAAAAGAATGTGGGCGGGGGACAGAGAGAGGTGGCGGCGCAGGGGATATATGTTCGGCAGGCCGCACACGATCTCCGGCAAAACTGGCATCCGACGGACAGCCGCCCGGGGGCCAATCACAGAGAGCTCAACGGAAGAGAGAGAGGAGAAGAGGTGGCAGGGAGGGGGAGGGGGTGACGGAGAGAAAACGCTCGCTCAGAGCGCAACATTTTTCCTCTCTTTTTTATTATAGAGATTTACTAATAATAATGTCCAATTATGCTGCGTCACGCACAAAATTAACTTTGATTGATATTTATTTAGTCGAGCGGCACAGCTTTCTCGGCGGAAAAGATTTATCGCGCCGCCACGTAGGGCCACAAGGCGCGCGCTCGCATTTCGCACTGCGCATGCGCGATGGACGGATGATGTTTCGAAAATGGCCGGACGCGGCTGAGTAAATCGCCAACCACTAGCACGGCAATCAGAATATAAAACTAACTTGCGGCTCGGAAAACAAGCGTCGACGAGTCTTTAATTAATCTATGGTTGTGAAAGGATGAATTAGAAGAGTATTGGAAGGATAGGAAATATTTGTTTTTTCCACCACGTTTTTCTTCATCTTTTAAAAAATTAAATTGGTTTGGTGTACAAACCAATTTAATTTTGACTAATTTCGTTGAGTTGCTAGTCTATTATTTGGACGATCCAAATGCGAACCTGGGATTACAATTTAACAGCATTTTAGCGACTGGTCACAGGAGGATAAATTAGTTCATAAAACCATTAATAACCGGGAGCGTCCCAGAAATTGGCAAGTGCGCGATCGTTCGATCTCGCACTCCGCACGGGCACGTGTCGGATCCACATTCCGCCAAGAAAAATATTAATGGCGTCCGACTTCCGGTCACGTGCGAATTTGTCGTCGGGGTGATGGGAAACGCGCTCATCACACCGGAAGGAAGGAAGTAGCCATTTTGCCTCCCGCCCCTCAAAATCCGACAAGTCATACACGCCGAAGACGGGCGACGACGGCGGCACCCTTGATACACATACATACATATTCGCGAGACCAACTAATGGTCGTTATATTTTTCTCGACCGGTCATATATTGTTTTGACGGTCCATCCGACGATCAGATTACAGCATCACACTCGTATCGAATAGAGTGGGCACAATTATACGCTCGCTGAGCCACCATATGAGGGAACGCATATTTTTTCCCCTCGAACGTGTCACGAAACACCAAGTACGACCGGGAGATTGCTCACACAGCACGGGCCAAAACAATCATAACTTGGGAACCCAAAAAACATTGCAGCCAAAAAAATGAAGCCAAAACCGGAACAAATAATTGAAACCTGTCACCCTTAAACCAGATGGACGATCCTCCCTTTCCACGGGTGGATGGATTAATAAAAATACCACCAAATAAAAAAAAAAAAAATGAGTGATTGCCAATTACTGGAGCCCGATTCCAGGCGTCCACGGACGATGACGTCACGCTTCCGTTGCTACGGTCCGCGCACTTGCACAGGTGCATCTACCGTTGCCAAACGTGACACCTGCGCGGCACGCACATATGTTGTTCTTTTTTACGGAACAAAAGGGAGACACCACCTGGCGGTCCACTGTAGCGCAAAACACTGTTTGTTCCTCCTGAGATCTCAATATTGAGTGGCCATCTTAAAAGGATAGTTGACTTGGCCAATAACGTGATATAAGAGAGCGATTGCGCGTCGTACCCCATTGGCACTAAAAATTGATTGGTGTCAGATAAACAAAGAATGTAGGCAAGTTGGTAAAAAAAACTCCGTTGCTTTAACATCTTAAACCCCCATGTAGGCGACCCGAAAATTTTGCCTAACCTGGGATGTCAAGGAAAGGGATCTTTAACGTCCCGATATCGTACAGGTGCTCGCACCATGATTTTACTTCTATTCCGAAGAAGGCAAGCGTTCTCTCGCCCGAAAAATTCCGAAGGTGTCGACCGAGGCAAGTTGGTAATCCACTATAGCAACACCGGTGCTGTGCCTGGTTGCTAGCTTCGGAATTTTCAGGGCGGCAGCGAAGCATCTTTAAAGCCAATAAAAGCCACTGCCCTGAGTCACTGTTTTCATATGGCTGAAGAGAAGCCTTCCAGGAAAAATCGATGATAAAACCACACCTCATCACCAACGGACAATTAAAGATAATTTGATTAGTGGTCACAGCAGAAGTTTCACCTGTTGATTGCTTTTTATGGAACCCGACAATCACTAGTTATTTGTTAAGGAGTGGTCTGGTAATTTGGCTAGCCTAGCCTCAGACTTGGGTAAGGATCTAACCTTTTACCCGATTTCGTACAGATACCACCGGACGTCAGGCGTCTGATCAGGAAGGGAACTTTAAGGATCACATAATATCGTATAGGCAAGAGCCCCACGAATTTACTGCCATTCCAAAAAAAAAGGCGGGAACGGAGATTGAACCTGAGACTACAGGTGCAGTAATCCGATGCGCCAACACCACATGACAACCCCATTGCATGAACACACTATATTTTAGCAATCTCGGCCATTCAAGGTTCCAGCATTCAGACAATTTCATCCCGTTTCGTGGCATAAGTTTCACTGATTGGCAGTGTCATATGGAATGACAGCTTCAAAAACAGCATGTAATCGCAGATCTCAGGAGGATCTATCATTCAATCGAGCGTGGGCTAGTCGCTCTCAGGGCTGGGCGGCTGAACGAACTAACACAGGGAAGGAGAGTGGGAGACGATATATAGAAAAAGACGGCTAGCGTCAGCTGCCAGACACTATAGCGGGCGGCGGCGGGGAGGACTGGAACTACTGGAGTGGAAAATATCAGTCACCATTAGACGCGTGACAGGCTCGTCATTTATCAATTCTTCTTCACGTTCGCCGATGGGGTGGCCCCCTGCCGGTGTATATGCGCACTGCGTGACTTGGGGGTTGTCTCACACTACCCACAAGGCTCGACAAACCAAAGCATAGGGGCCCGACCAGTGGCCGGAAGAGAACAGAGAGAGGAGTGCTTGGATAGTCGTAGAATTGTGGAGAACAGGTTTGATGAAAAAACCAATTTTGATCGAGCCGCCAAAAAATATCTAAATACTAATTTAGAAAAGGAATGATTAAAAAAACACAAGCAAAGTGACAGAAATGCCAAAACTATTATTGAAATAATATTCTTAGGATGTAAAAAAAAGTTCAAACTTTGTGGGGGGGGAGAAGATATCAGAACCGATGCGATATACATGTATTCACATTTTGAATTTACTGGTTGATGGATTCAAACTATGACATCTCTAACGTTAAATTCGCTAATGGATTCAAGTCGGTCGTTCCAAAACGCTTTTTTTCGCTTTTACGTCTACCTAACGGGAAATCCATTTTCTACAAATAAGCTAATAAATGGATGCGAATAAAGTGCAGCAAAATAAGTTTCAGAGACAAATTGAACACATACTTATTGTTGCCACCCTTGCTACTCCCTCCGACCAACGGGAATCACGCGCCAGCGGCGCCACCTACGTACAAGAAAAACAAAAACCCGAACAGCAACTGAATCAGCAGGTGGTGCTCAATGGGCTAACGAAAAAAGGAAGTTCTCTTTTTCGCTTTCCTCTTTCGTCCGGCTAAACTGAGAAAAAAGCGAAAAACGAGTGCTAACCGATAGCTGTCCCAATCACACGTCGAACAGCGGCTGAATTTTTCGCCGCCATAATGCATTTTCAAAATGTATGTCTTATTTAAAGTAGATGTTAAATGTTGTGCAAAACGCTCGTTAAGCACACGGCAGTTGATATAGACAACCGTGATGAAGAAACAATGAAACGTCTGTCACGTATCTTTTAAAAAAACTTTATTTTCGATAAAGCCACTAACTACTTCTAATTTCAGAATATGGTAACCGAACCAACATTTTTTCGTTCAACTCAAATGAACAGCATATCCTGTACTTCTCTTGGTGCTTTGGCACAATGTGTGGCGAACACTTTCACACCAGTGTCCCGGGATCGAATAATCGTAAGCCCGCCCCTTGAATCGAACCTGGAACTAGGCACTGATCACAGTCTATCAACATTTCAACTGGAACGACTAGTATATCATGAATTCATCGTAACAACAGCAGAAAACTCAGAGAATCCTGTTCACATCGGTCTCAGGAGGATTTAAATCAATGTACAGTACAATACAAAATGTATGCTACAAACTAGTCCATCGCCAGGCAACCTAGCCTATGGAGAGGTTCGTCCTGCGGCTACACGGGCTACCGGCCTGCGGGGCGAATTAATGGCAGCGAAATCTGGTCGGCCAATGGTGTGGTGGTGGATGATTATTACGCTGGAGGAGGCAAGGTGGAGGATGGCCATAAGGCAGGTGTAGGAGAAGGGAGGGGTCCACCACACGTTCCTTCTCAATCGCTCACCCGGGACTCCCGTCATTTCGGTGCGCCACCTTTTCTCCCCTCTGATAACACTATTCCACCGTGTGTGATGGAGGGTGGTTGGAGGACAGGTGGTGGGTGGTGGGACAAGGGGAGGGGGGAGAGCTAAAAAGATATACGCCGGTCACCTTTCATAATGGAAGGATAATCATATTCGCTACACGCCCGAAACGTAATGACCCGCGCCGCCGACGTCGGCCCAATACAAATGACCTCACCTCGACCACCCGCCACCCACACACACGTGTAATCCAGAAGCGTCTTCCTCCCCAGTGATGAAGCTCTATCGCTCTCTCTCTCCCCTCTTCACAATCTCTCTCGCGCTCGAGTCTGTGCGTACGTAGCTCGTGGCAGCTCGGGCAGCTACCGCCAGGGGACGCTCCACTCTTTCATTGCAAGATGGAGCCCACTGATGACTATTCACAACTAGATGGCGTTGCTAGGAAAGCTCGATCCTTAGGAATAAACCACAGATTCGATTTCGTAGGAAAGAGGAAAATATATGAAAACCGCGTATTTTTTGGCATCAACTACAATTTCATTTTTATACGGTTTTTATTTTACCGTGCTTCTCTTGTGACATCATATTCAGTTGTTAACCCGCGCTAGTTCAGAATGTCCCATTATTTGCTTAGCTTTCGTTTATCGTTTATTTCGCTAATCCAGTTATCAGTCCTCCTAGGAGACAAATTCGAAAACCACACGGACAATAAAATGCAAACCCAATCGCGCAGTTTGGCCACTAAAAACGTCAACAATTGTCCAGAATCTGGTTTGCCGGCCTGGGCTGTTCAGAAAACTCATTGACAATCATTTTCGGAACAAAAGGGAAGAGACGGCGCAAAAAATACCAATAACGGCTGTCACCCAACGCAACGGAACAGTGACTAGACGAGAGCAAAAAAAAAGAAAAAAAGCGACAAAGGAAAAATTGCGATAGATGCGACAAGAAAATAATAAAAATAAAAAGCATCGCAGCGATGCCTAAAGTCGTTGGCGGCAACCATGAAGGAAAAAAGATGGTTCTGTCAAAAATTCAATCATCCTACCCACCACCCGCTCTTCATTCCATTCACCACCGCCAACAAGAAGCAGTCGTTTATACTGCTCCAAATACTTGTGTTGCGTGGTCGACTTTCAACGTAGCACGGACAAAGAACACAAATGGTTAGACACCCGCAGTCCTATTTCTCACAAGTCTTTCTAGTTTTTTTTCCGAAAAAAGACACCGATATTCTGACAACCGATCTTGGCCGATATCAATGTCTAGCAAAAACAAGCAAAAAATGTTTCAATAGCAAAGGCAATACTTAAGGCATATTATTAACAAGCAGTATATGGGGAAGGGGGATGTGAAACAATGAAAACTAGACAGTGAATAATTTTTATCCATTACTTTTTTTTAAGTATAAATCGTGCCATACTGCACTTTGGTGACTCCCGAGGACGACGATCACCCATCCGTGGGGACTTGTAAAAAAAAGCTGACCTAAGACTGGCAACCTCCTCGCGGTGGTCGGCGGGAACCGATGATCGATCGATGACCGATTAAAAGAAAATTTGTTCGATAACGATCGATCCCCAATCGCTAGTGCATCAACGACGATCACAGCGACAATCGGTAGGGGTTATGAATGAACGGATCTTAGAAGTGGCGGCGAGCATACATGAAAACAGAAGAAAAAAAGCGAGGCGATCCATTGGATCGATGCGGGGGAAAAAAGAAAAGAAAAATAGCACAGCATCTGGACACATTGTTTGAAATCTAAACATTAACACCAACTAATCTCGTTATATTTTCGCTCCCTTTCAAATCAGAAATCGAATGCGGTGGCAGCGGCTAACAGCGTTAGAACAATGCGGGTCTGACCAGGAACGAGCATACACGGAATCAAGAGATTCGAACATCAAGAAGAATCTGCAAGTGTTCTAAAAATTAATCTGAACATTTAGGTCTATGTGAAGGACGCGCGGAGCCTCGCCAAACTCGAAAGCAAGATCCCGGGGTACTGGTCGTTCCCCCTCGCATAATGCTTAAGCACCATGAGGGGGACGTAAGGCCTGTAGTGCGGTTGGCTACAGTTGATTAAAATAAAAAAAAAGAACAAGGCCAATTTTTTAAAAAATATTAGTAGACAGGAGACAAACATTAACGCACACTAAAACCACCAAAACTGTCAGTAGCTCCAGAGCACTTAGGAATTGTGTGGAGAATAAATGAGATGAAATATGTTAATAAACGGTAATCTGATAACAGTTTTTGGAATCCTATTACATCAGTTTTTCATGTTATCCAATTCGACATTTTCATCCTTCATCATTTCCGTCCACTGATGAAACATCCGTAACTATTGACATGAACAGACTGCTAAACCAGTCTCCTCTGAGTAAGTACCAGTTATTTTTAATCGAGTTCGAATGGAAGCGCATGTCTCAGAAGGATCCTCGAACAGGAGACAACGGGCTCGAATTCGCTACGGGATTACAAACTACTCTTTCTCCATCCACCACCTTCCTGAAAAACGGAGTCCACCCCAGGGAGAATAGTGGGAGTAAAAAAAAATCCTGACGGAATAAGTGCGTTGAGGGGAAGGGTGAAGAAGGTGGGGAGGGATGCCAGAGATGGGAGAACTGAACTGAACAGAGGGTTAAAACGGAAGCATCGATCCAACAGGGGGTGTCGAGAGGTGCGGGGGGTGACTAGGAGGAACGGTGGAGGCGGGAATGGCAAGCAATTTATGGTATCAGCAACAAACATGTGTAAGCCAACAAAAATAAGTCACGTTAATCTGTCGGATCTTGGCCGCGTTTCGGTTATTTGGCGTCGGCGCGGCGCTTTTAATGGCAACTGCGACCGCCCCTGCACACATACTCGTATATACACGTAAACGTTACATCCTCCACTATGTAGTCACCCGGGGGTCAGGTACGGCATGGCAATGCACGTTTGGTCTGCAGGGTAGCGGTGGCGCTGCGGGGGTGGCAGGGTGGTAAAGGGGGCGGCGGCGGCGGCGGCGGCGTGGGAAACAACGACGTAGAACAGACAACTTCGCCTAACAATCTTTTTTCTACTTTTTACGACTACAATCGCGGGTGGGCACGTATCGTCAATAGGACTAATTTAAAACTGGGCTGGCCCTCCCCTCACCTCCTCTCACATACCCCCAATAAATTTCATCGTAAGACCTTCGGTGCTTTTCGAAATACGGCCCACGTTACTTCTAAATGTGATTTCTTTTAAACTAGCAACTCGGCCTAGAAGATTATCGGACAATCTATCCGTAACTGTCTAATGGAAGACCCGATTTGGGTTTGAACCCACAACCGTTTTTTCGCAACCAACAAGAACATTTCAACTACATTATCGCTGAAAATGTAAATTTTTTTGTAAATCTAAATTACTAGAAGTAATCTATTCTGATCAACTGTGAACAGTGAATTTTAAAAAAACCGCAATTATCGCCACATAAGTTATAGTGGCACAATTTTCCCCACTGGTCTTTTGAGTTTATTTTAACAGCCAGCCAGCACAATGTCAGAGAGCGACCGGGGGCAGAGGCTGGTGGCGTTACAGCTTTCCTCGCAAGCCCCTTCGCAAATAGGTTATGCAACCAACCAGATACGTGTAGCCGTGCGTAGCGCGACAGCTACTAGGTTTCATCATCGAGCGCCCTCTAGCAACAGAAAAGATTATTGCATGCACAGAAAGCACCGTACAGGATGACGAAATGACTGAATCAATACGCGAACTTGGATCGAGCTCGAATAGAGTGCGCAGAAATAAAATACGCCCTTAGAAGTAATCAGTTTATTAGAAATACTATAGATAGCGGGCACGCAATTCCAAAATAGCGTGAACAAATTCAATTCCAATGTTATCAAAATAACGGTGAACCTACTTAAGAAACACATTTTATTTAGTAGAGCCGCTATTGCAAGGCTACCTGCTGCCCCTTATAACCGCGCAAACACTGCCAACAGACAAGTCGTAAAATTGGGCAATCGCCGTTTGAGTGGGCACAGAAATCTCACTCGAAAAAAAGATCGGCCATATAAAAATATGGATCGTAAACCGGTGAAACGGGAAGCCATGAGAGACCCGATCAGCGATTCCACTGGAGGTTACCATAGTTTCATAAATTCCGTGAAGGAAATCTGATGAAGCATGAACGCGACGATCAAAAAAGTTGATAATCCCCTAGACGATATAATTCGACAGACAACCCCCCCCCCGCGTTTCGATGTTCCAATATTTAATTTTTTACTATCTATCACGAATCCCCGCATCTGGAATGTCCTCCCACAACAGCCTACACAGACCGCCCGACGCCATTGCGAAAACCTGGTAGATTTCATATGACAACAAACCACCAGGAAGAGACACCATTCACACGATCGAACATTTCCCCTTTTTTTTTAACATTTGCCATTTTTATTTTATTGACACGCAACGCTCGATGAAAGTTTAAACACGCCGCGGATTTTAAATTCATTTATGTGCTGTTAGACCAAGACAAAATGACGATACCGAACGTGAAGAGCCATACCCAGTAAACCTTGTCTAAAATTGACCATTATTTTCAAGGAAACTCTAAAATTCGGCTATCAAAAACAATCTAGGCGCGTCTAACTCCTTGCCCTTGGTCGCCATCCAGTAAACCCCCTTATTCAGTCATGTCTCCTCTTCATAGACTCCCTCCCCACTCCCCAGCAGCAAGTCATTATGGACGACTGGTGTCCCTGGGCCTCTTACAAAAAGCACTTCGAAGACTCGCAAAATGGACTGCGATGGGGACGCGTTAAAACTTTAGCGACACAAATAAAACTGGACAGGGGAAATAAAAAAAAAAAGTTGAAAGCATGGCCAGCGCTGGCCACCGAACTACAAGTCACTGGGGAGCGCGGTCGACTTCAAGTCCGAACCGGCGTCAGCGGGCACTGTGTGAGACGGCCAAGCAACAAGAGTGACTCGGGTGAGAGGTCGTAAAAAGTTCGATGCGGATTGTATAGTCTTCGCGAGTCGCAACTTTGTCGCAAAAACTACACTTTGGCGGCGTACGAGAGGCTAATAAATAAATTTCCAACACATAAGATTTTGCGTTAAAATGAAATTACTCAAAACTGGAGCAAATAAAACCCAACATAACACCACGCAAGCAACATCTCGAGAACATTTTTTTGTCGGCGTCCAGAGACGGGGGAGAAAACCAAGAAGCGGAAAGGGCTAGTTCTCGGAGTCAACGAGGCAAGTGACGAAATGTCGTTCGTCGTTGATAGCAACGTCATCTTTGGAGCAAATTTTAAAAAAAAATAATTGTTCATTGTCGCCTGTCTCCGGCTCAGAGTCTCACTTCCACCTACAAATGTCCGATCGGTGAACAGAATAGTCAGACGTTGAACCAAATTAATATTTTAGACTAGTGATTTCAATTACAAAGAACTACGTTATTAAACATGTTTAAACAACATGTAAAACAAGCAAGAAATATTTGTTCGCACTGAGAAGGAGAGAACATCATCTCTACACTTTATAAGATATCGTGTAAGAAGGTGGGAGGGATCGAAATTGAACCGACGCTGGCACCACTGTCTGGTGGATTAGATTTTTCTACCAAATTGATCGAAGGAAGAAGGGGTTCCAGAGTCAAGTTCAATGACGCGCGAAAAAGAAACAATACGTTGCAGCCGAGCGGAGCCTCTGCCTCGCCTCGCAGCTTCCGCCGGCGGTCGACAGATGGCAGCACCGATAGCCACCGTTCTCTCCCACCCCCCGCCCCTCCTTCCCATACCGGGTCGAGGACAACCCCCCTCACGACCGAAAGGCTTTTTCAGATGAGTTACGAGTCGCAGAGGCGACGACGCCAAACAGTAAATGACGGGAGGCTATTCTTTTTTTTCCCGAAATAAGGAAGGGGGAGAAGTGTTGGCGCGAAAGAAAGGCTATTACTGCTTATGGGAGGGGAAATGCAATAATGGCAGTTGCGGGGGGATGATGCGCTGATGCTGCATGCTTATTGTAGTATGAAAATGCACACATCAGAAATAAAAGTTTGTCGCAGTTTACTCTCTTGACCATTACGAAGAGAAGGCAAGATCGTCACAATATTTTATTCGGTGCGCCTCGACTATAAATTAGACGAGTGTAATTTATTTTGATCGGGCCTCATCAATCGTAATGTCATCGACCGTTGATAAGTCCTCACTAACGCTAAGATGAGTGCGCAATGAGAGGGGATCTTTGTTCTTACCTTTCCCAAGCAGAGACGTTTGTTCATCGCCGTTAGCGTTGCGGACGCCGCCTGGTGGTCCATGAACTCGACAAAACAGTAAGGATCGTTGCCGGGCTGAAAGAAAAATGAACATCCATGTGAATAAATGTGCCTGCACAATAAAGATCGACGTACCTGTTGAAAGCGCGATTAAATTGACCAACTAGCTTTGAATGCGCAGAATCTCATTTTTTAAACAATAATAAATCAACCGCTAGAAAATCCTCGTTCTTCTGAGCAGTTTGTTCATTGCCAATTAAAATATCATAAAAATACTACTTAAATATTGTGATCTCTTTGTTTTTTTAGCCCAACCAGGCACCAACTGGCAAGTGAGCGAAACTGTTCAAAGATTACAAACTAAACGTCTGAACAACGAAACAGAAAAATATCTTTCTTTGATTTTCTATACCATTGCTCAAAGCCATACACTTGATCCATCTCAATTGAGATTTAGGAGACACGAGCTCACAGAGGGCGCTCCAGTCGCCAGTAAAACAGATTCCCGCGAGAACACCATTCTCTTCATCCAATTTCTCGCATAATTTGACTCACAGTAAACACCCGTTAAAACTGCGCGGGACGACAACGAAAAACAACAACAGAACGACAAAAACACGATGCAGATTACATTTAAGAGGCACCCACAAAACTATTTCGCAGCACACATTTCGGAGTCAAAGGCGAGCTTGGGGTTCTCTGACTTTTTATCACTCTTCTACCCCCTCCTCGAATACCGACCTCCATCCTACACCTGATCGCCTCCAGAGACCTCCTTTTCACGCATTTTAACCCTTCATGGCCAGCAAACTAACGCGAGGTAGTTTGACGCGGATCACGTGGTATGTGCGAATCAGCGGATGCGACAAAAAATTAATCGCCACAAACATCACCAGTTATTACAGCACATACTTTAAATTTTGAAATGCTCGTTGATCATTTGTAATCAATAGAAAGAATCCTATATTATAAAACTGAAGTTGGGATCTTCGTTTCCAGAGACTTTTTGCCGAACGGCTCAATGAAATCGCATAAAAATGAACATACCGTAAGTACACCAGCATAATTCGCTAGCGTCCCCTTTTCAGATATATATTTTCGTCAATAAAACAAAATAAAACTAGCTTTACAAAATTTTGGCTTTTGTAACGTTTCCCATTTGGCTTCAAACTTAAAAATGGCGTCTCCACAACAAAGGAATGACGACGTCGATTTCACGAGATAAAGTATAGCACGTGAAAAATCAGTTACTTCACATCTAACGTTTGCGTTTATCGCGTGTCATCGTTCAAACGTAAAATAGCCGGTAAATTTAGTTACTTCACATTTAACGTTTGCGTTTATCGCGTGTCATCGTTCAAACGTAAAATGGCCGGTAAATTTAAACAATTAATTTTTTATTTCATTGGTGGTTACTGTAAACCCAGGCAAAGCCGGGCGCCCTTCTTGTTATTCTTATAAAATACAAAATTGAACAATATTTTTAATGCCACCATACCTTGAGGAGAAAACAATTAAATCAACAGTAAGGTGGGGGGAAAACGATGCAACCAATCCATGGGTTAAACAATATAATCTCGCAGGATTTCAGATGCAGGAACTTTAAATGCTCTCGGTTTAGGACTGGGGACCGAGGAGGAACCGCCACCGCCACCGAAATGGTCTATCCCTTCGGCGCTTATCTCCAACTACTAAACCGGAAGCATTTCCTCCTCCCATAAACGAGCATGTGTGTGTGTGTACCTCACCCCACCCCAGCTCACCACCACCATCCACAGCCCACTGTGTTAAGGTGCCAATACCTTCTGTACAAAATGAACACACGCACCACGACAGTCACCAAACCGAACACAAAACGGCATCTTAAACCGGAGTTAATTTCCTTTTGTGCAGCGCCTTGGCCCGCTGATAACGGAAAAATATCTCGTAAATCCTCCTCGTCCCCTACCCCACCCACCCAACAAATACACCCTTCCTCTGTTTCACTAACCGCGGACGACGGAATCTCCTCTTTCGTGGGGGAAGAAACGATAGCACAAGGGGGACGATGGTGGGACCACAGTGCTACCAGACTTTCGTACGTCATTGATGTTTTATCCGAGAGAGAGAAAAAGCGATTCCTTCATTCTTCCTAATGTATTGATAGGCTTCTACACTTCGCAGCGTTCGCTGGAATCTCCTCTTTCGTGGGGGAAGAAACGATAGCACAAGGGGGACGATGGTGGGACCACAGTGCTACCAGACTTTCGTACGTCATTGATGTTTTATCCGAGAGAAAAAGCGATTCCTTCATTCTTCCTAATGTATTGATAGGCTTCTACACTTCGCAGCGTTCGCTGGTAAGCATAGGCTTAATATTGCTACCTAGGCAGACATCTTTAACGTGTACCCGATATCGTACAGAAACGGACCCCACAACTTTAAAACTCCATTCCGAAGGAATTTATCTCGCTCGAAAAATTCCGGAGGTCTCGGGAGGGAATCGAACCCGCCATCACGGGCGCAGCAAGCTCATTTGCTCACCACCACTATGCCTCACGAGAGCTCTGTTCTCGTGTGGCCAACGAAGTACTACTGCCCCCGGTAAGACAAAAACGAGCAACCAGGCATAGCTTCTGTGTCGTGAGTGATTGCCACCCAATCTTCTGAGTTCACAATTTTCTAGAACATTTGAGCAAAATGTGAAATAACAAATTTCGAGCAGCGTTACTACTCAATACCCTGGTGACTAGAGAAAAACCCTTTCGCAGTCGTCTCTTAGTGGGTCGAAAAGACGTTGACAAAAATTAACTCCGCTGCTCTTCAAACTGACACACACTGAAAAGGATGATCTGGTTTGCACGATATTTTCTTAAATTAATTTCCATGGAATAAATCGTTAGTGAAATCACTTCGGGATTGAAATACTGCACAAGTCCACCAATGAGCGCTTAGCTTTATACGAATAGCGCGTTCTGCTCAGTTCAATTGGCCACACAAGTAAACGATTGGGTCCCGAGGCTTACGAGGTAAACGGCTAAAGGTCTCCGGCGTGGTTCCTTGAATCGAACACCCGAGTGCCTCCCTCCCCTTACCCAAACCCAGTCACCAAAGCCAAGTGACGAAAAAGTGGCTACGTAGCAGCTGAGCCAAAAAACTTGAAGGGGTGGCGGAACGACGCGAGTCTGTTGAACGAGCGCGAAAGTAGAAGGAAAAAAATATCTAATAGATGACCGAGATAAGCATGGAGATGTCTCCTCGGTTATTACGAGACCAGGAACGATGACGTCGACCGAAACTGGAGATAGTCATTGGCTGCTGAGCGCGAGAGAAAGGATCTCGCCTAATTCGCATATTTAAATTGGGCGGGGGCGCTAATGTCGACGCAGCCCACCACTGAACCGTGTGCTACTCTCGCAGTCAGGCGAGCGCTCAGTTTTCACGCCATTGTGATCGCCATCAGCGATTACACGTCCTCAAATTGTGTCTCTCCTAAATGGTTAATCTCTTTTTTTGGGGCACACCAAGTGCGGTTAAACAAAATTGGCATCTTAACTAACATGAGACGTGAATGGGGATTGCGGACACGAGAAAACGTCCTTGATCTACCTATATTATTTTTGTATTGTTTCCATATTGGTGCTGTGGTTCGGCGGTCCCGGGTTCGATTCCCGGCGCGGGCTCTCGAATGTTTTGATCTCGGGGTACTAGTGAAAATGTGCCACTCACATAGTGTTTAAGCACCAGGAGGGGTACAAAAAATCCAGTAATGCAGTTGACTACAGTGAATTTAAAAAAACAATAATAATAGCCACCCCATAGATGAGGCCACCTCCCCTCCCATGGGGCACTCTTGGATACAGGTATAAATTAATATACAGTAAATATGTGTTTATATATTTTTTTTATAGGAATCACAACATACGCATTTATCCGCCAGATTTATTTATTTATTTTAGCGAAATGCCTTGAAACACAATGAAATCGTGGAATCTAGATCGCTAAATCGTTGAAATTTAGAAAAAAATGTGATTGGTCAGGTTTCGTTTTTCAAATTTGATTCTAAAATTAAATTACGACATCTACGCATGCACACAAAACAGAATGAGTGAAATTGGGGATTGTGCGCATGCGCAGATGACGTAATTTGATGCTGATAATCAAATTTGAAGACGAAAATGTGGCCCGACTCATTATTCACTACCAATAGTCAAAATTCAGTCGATATTTTCGGTCCAACCCGTATTTTACTAGTTGCTTTCACGCAGCCCCCAGCGTTCAAAAACGCTTCGAATTTACAATTATAAATGATAAATCATTATCATTAAAAACACATAACCAATTAAATACAATATTCAGCAAACTGGAGATTGATGGGAGTCATTTGAAATATAGCCAATATAAATTCCGCGTAATTCTCTCCTTTTGACGTGTAATCGGAACTTTTTTATTTCTGTGGTACTCCTGATAATAACCAACTGTTTTACTCCTGATAATAACCAACTGTTCCACTTCTGATAATAACCAACCATCTAATTAATTATCTGGAATGGTACGTTAATGCAACAATAGAAGTCACGCGCGAAGGTCATAATTTATCGGGTCCGGCTAAGACGCCTTGCCAATAGGCATATTTGGGGAAGCGCAAATTACTAGCGATCTATGACGATCATTGGTTCGAAGAAATCATCTGACGGCTAACGGCAATGAGTAAAGGTTGGAAGGCAGTGGGGTGGATGCGGAGGAAATGGAGAAATACGCGCTCGCCGATATGAATATTTATGAATGCAAATGAGGGTGGTCGGGTGGGGAGGGACGTTCTAATTGAGCGTCAACAAATTGATTTTCGTGTCAAGTTCGGATAATTAATTTGGGGGAGGGTGGGGGTTCGTTCCCAGTCAGCTACAACCCCAGCCCACGGAGCGAGACGAGGCGGAAGAGGGTGGACGTATTTGCCAGGCGCGCACAAGGTGAGGAAAATTATCGGGTTAATCAGCTCAGGGGGAGAACAGACAAGACAGATAGAAAACGTAAGGAAATCTAGTCGAGAGGGCAGGAAATAGAAGGTAACCTTTTGAGACACCAACTGGATAGATCACCATAGATTTCCGAAAATAATAACCGCCTAATAACAAATTCGTAATTTGTCACATCGACTTAGTTGCTGGACATGATTCGACCTGAGTGTACATCATCAAATCATTTTTTTGCTCATGGCGATGAATTATTTTTGGTCGAGTCACTTCCGTCACACGTTTGCTTGAGAATTACTTGAGAAGAACAGAGTAAACGGTCACCTGACAAATTTGAGCGGGAAAATTGCTGCGCCAGTCCCGATCTGTA
>JAQGBY010001346.1:0-30180 GCA_034698785.1 Mycogona germanica
CTTAAGCACCATGAGGGGGACGTAAGGCCTGTAGTGCGGTTGACTACAGTTGATGGAAACTAAAAAAAAAAAAAAGATCCGGCTTGCAACAAAATCAGAAGCTCGTCCCCCTGATGGGCTTGATGACAGTAGTTCTTTCAATTTTCGTTTACAAATGTCGCCCCCCTAACTATTATTGACGTCAAATAAGCCAAATTTCTCTTCACCGTTAGGAACACTTGGAACGCTTATTGGGTTATGGTCCATAAAAACAATCTAGTGCCGATCGATCAAAGAACCAACTTCGAGGAAACGACTGATTCTCTGGGAAGCCACGTTAATTGAGGTCCGCCAACTTACCCGTGTGCGTTCGCTTGTGCGCCTTCAGATGTGAACTCTTGGTGTAGACCTTCTCGCAACCCTCAAAGTCGCACTTGTGCACCTTCCGTCGCCGCAGGCTCTCCGTGTACATGTCGGGTGGCGTGAGGCCGCCGGCGCCGTTGGCCAGGGTCATCTGGTGGTGGTGGTGGCCGCCGCCGTTGTGCACGCTGCCGACGCTGCTGCTGTCTCGGCTGTTGCCGTTGCCGTTGCCGTTACCGTTACCATTGCTGTGATGGTTATGGTTGTGGTGGTGGTGATTGCCGATACCGTTGGTGGCCACTGGGGGCGTGACGATCGTCGCCTGTTTTTTGTTCAGGTGGCCGAGCGAGCTATTCGGATAGATGCAAAACGAAATTTATTAGCACCTCAACTTCCACTGAATGAAGCTTTGATATGAAACGCCAATAGTTGAAAGTTTACTGAGCCGCGAAAATAAAAGCTGATGTTAAACCATTCAAGGGTGATGGTTCGAACTGGCCGATTAACTTCGTTTTAATGATGTTAACACGTTTGTTATACTTGTGTTGCCTCCCTCCCCCCTTACTGCGTACTTTGCGTAGTGTAATGAACGAGAAAGCCAGTCAGCACATAAGACATACAGACAAAGAAATAAATCATCGAATTTTTTTATTTTTAAGCATTAAAACTCCAACAAAATTGGCTCCCGCGATCATTCGACCATATCTGTCAGACTATAAATTATTATTAACGAAACTATCATCAGCCTATCGCGCTTCGAAACTGTAATTGGAACGGGAAAATATCGGAGCAAGACGTAATAACAATAGACCCTAGTTGTTCTTCAAATTATAAGTAGCAATTATTGTATTTTTAAAAAACCGATAGTCTGACTTGGGACATCTGATAGTATATAATATAAAGATGTATTATAATGGAGTATATACTACGATCACCTTTTTCTCGCTTTTTTAAACCTGCCATCTCTTCCACTGAGGCGTGCGCATAAAAACAAAAATAATTTCATGTTGCTCTCACTTAAATGTCAGGATAGTTAATTTCGTCTTTGCGTCAAACCACCTTTTTTTTTAGCGAAATTTACGGACCACAAAATTGCGGAAGATTATGGCAATATACTTGGCCACTTTCATAATATTATAATAAGAAAAAATTATATTATTATAAATTCACTGGACAGAAATTGTTGTCCCTTCACCCTTCCCCCCCCCACCTCCAGCCATACGAGCGGCCAATTTATTTCCCTTTTTTTTGCAGTGGCCCCTCCTGAGATCCAAACCGTGATGGATTTCTTTCTGAATTTTTCTGGTTAACATGCCCCGGCATAGGAAAAATCGACATAAAAAATGTGTTCATTCAGGAAGTCCGACAATCTGTAGTAACTAGTACACCCATGCCTCCTAAACTGCCGCGTGTGTCCGCAACGTTTTCACGACCATACGGTTCTCGGGAGGAGATTCTCAAACTGGTATTCGAATACGTTACCGCGGCCAACTACTGCATATGCCACATTCCTGAGGCTCATCATAATCAGCTTTTCTGAGAAACCTGCTGCTGGTGGAATTGTGACGAGTGACTAACGCCCCCCCTCCAGTAAACAGATTGCCGCTACGAGTGTGCGGATGGTCTCTAATCTCCGCGAATATGAGCACGCTTAAAAGTTAGTTGTGCTTGAATAAAGAAAGGTGCAAGAAAGAAAGCGAGATGCGGAGAAAATCATCTGCGAGTGAAAGAAGAAAAAAAAATCCTTTCAGAAACAAAAAAAAGTTTCGAACATCATACAGAAATGAGAATAAAGTTGAAAATAGAGCCGCTGGCTAAATGGACATAGATGATGAGTGGGGGTGGCGTGACTGTTGTCGGAAAAGTTGCTCATAATTTTTCCGCCGCCAGTTTTTGTTTAGAAAATCGCGCTTAGTGTTTCTGATATATGCAAACTCCCTTTGCACACACATACACACACCCGAAAGGTGATTTCTTTTTTCCGGCTTTTGTCTGATAAATTGCCATTTTGCATAATGGGGCGCCCATAACTTTGCGAAGAAGATCCATTAGCCCCCTGTGTACCCCCCCCCCTTGATGTCAGCTGCGAATTGAGTGGGCATAAAAAGAAAGGGGGGGGGGGGAACTGCTGGTAAGAATCGCTGGGGGGAAGGGGTTTAACCAGGCAACGAGTTGAACAACTTGGGACGACTGGTCACGGAAGAACCGTTGAACCCGGCGACAAACATGACACGGTAATGTTCAGATTTCCCGCGAGAGGGCGCAACGTAGCATCCTGCATGTACAAAAAATGCTGGATGCACCAAAATATGTCCAAGCATGGATGGCAATTTTTGATAAAATTCGCTGAACATCAAATCGCAAGTCCGTGTTGACTAACTCATATAAGATAATATTTTGGATGTTGTCTTAACATTTATACATAGAAACACGGTTAAAAGTTTAACCGTGTTTCTATGTTCAAATTTTAAAATAATTTAGAATTTGGGAAATTAAACCTGCTCTGAAGTATTTCGACAAATTTAGGTAGGGTGAAGTAATTTCTGAGTTTTTTGTAGTTTTTTTCCCTGAAAATATGGCGTGTTAATTGATAAATATCACTGTATTCAAAATATTACTGTGGAGGAAATGAAGTGCTGAAGCCGACATAAAATCCTGGGGTCAACAATTAATTTTTGAAATGTTGCCGAACCAATATCGATAGTTAAGGTTAGCTCATCTCGGAGGGGGGAGTGGTGTCAATAAGGTGAAGGAATTCTGCGCGTGCTCACAAAAAAGAAAAGGAACGAAATTGGGGTGCAACGGATCAGATCACCTCGTTCCCATAAAAACCGCAAACGTGGCATTTTGCATAATTATTTATCGGCCACCGACTGACTCAAACGTTCGCGACCTGCATAATAAATGCTGGGTGAATCCCACCTAGTCTGGTCAGCCTGAACGTGCTCAGTTTCGAGGAGTATTTAAAAGACACCACGATGGATCGAATAAGGAGGTCGAGGGTTAAGTGGCCATCAATTATCCTCCTAGACTGTCTGTTAACCTTCTGTTGGTTTTATAATTCTGAACATCGCACTAGCACACAACAAATCTTGATGCTTTTTGACGTAAAAATAATCAGTTTTCAAATTCGTTCTTTTTTAAGGGAACGTCTTTGTTTGTGGCACTGCAAACATCCTCTCATGAACCGGAACTATTGTCTACAACATTGTTTACTGTGTGGTCGGACCAACTTAAAACGATGAAACCACATTAAAAAAATAGTATGTGTTATATCGATATATGTGATTATATACTCGTATTTAATAACCTTTTCAGTATCAAAATGTTACCTAGTAAAAATAGATTATTTTGTACAGAAATAGCGGCCCTTAATATTTCAGAGTTAAAGCTCGAAAGTGTTCAAATGGAGTTCAAATAGATAATTTTAGAAATTAATGTATATGCCTATACAAAGTATTGTTTACTTACAGGGATGCTTCCTTTATCCTTTGCAAGGATAGTAGTGAGGTGGGACCTTGCCTACTCAGACTGTCCAGTGATCCTCCATGAGAATCATCGGATGGTGATTCTGCAATTAGAGAAAGGATAAACATTAGGTATATTCGCAAAGATTACGACGACACAAATAAAAGCAAAATACAATGGAAGTTGTGCCCGGGACAGCGCCGGACGAGAAAAGACGAACAAGAGTTGGTGATTACTCTTCTTTTCTAAACTAGAAAAACGTGGGAACTGACGATACAACTATGACGATGACGATTCATATAGTTTACTAATTATTATTCATATTATTATCAATAGCTTACAATTATTTATTGGAAGAGTTATCTCCGACTATTATTCGTCTTTACTCGTCCGGCGCTGTCCCGGGCACAACTTATATTTCTTCCAAACTTTAAGATCGTACAAAGAAATCGCTTTCCAAGAAAGTCGGGCAACGGGCAGACACTGCGTGACTTGAAACGGGCGCGGAGACGTCACTTCTTGCATAATTGTAGCCGGGGGTCTCAAGAGATTGTGCCGTGTATCTATAGATTTGGCGAGAGCCTTCTCAACGTTAAGCGCACACGTCGTGAATAATCAATTTCGGCATCTGCCGCGACTCGCTATAGCAGCCGCAGTTTTTTCGACAACAGGTGAACGTCACGTGACGCGAAGATGGCCTGTTCCATCATCTCCACCCAGTTCCCCCTTCCTTCACTCATTTGCTCGTGCCAGCAATAGAGATGGGGCATTTTGATTAGAGATTCGGTCGCCTGGGGCAGTACTTGGTGCGGGTGGCGGCCCAATTACTTAAGAAACGCGTCTTGTGCGTGCAGCGTTGAACACGATACCATATTCTGCAAGCGTGCTAAATTTAATTTTAGGCAGGAATACAAATGGTTATACAATTTTTTTATGGAAAATAAATAATAAAGAACCGTGGACCGTGGAAATCCGAAATCGGTTTTGTTCAGACAATCTGTTAAGAGACATTCCCGGTTCTACGAAAGTGGATGTCTTATATTTTTATTTCACCACAATAGGATATCTTGTATCTCTGCTCGGCGTTTAATTAACCGCTATTCCCTTTTCACCATTACTCCGGGATCGAATAAATGAGAGTCAGCGTCGAACCCGGGACCATCGTATTCTGAGTTGCGGCGGGTTGCACAGTGAAATACGATTTCTGATTGAGAAATATGAACTGAACACAGAATTCTGGAAAAAAAATTAATTGCAGACACGCTCGCAAAATAGTGGTCGAGCAAACAGTTGGACCCGATGTTTATAAAATGAGCACATTACTTTTCAATCTTTTTTTATTTTCCACCATAAATGTTTTTTGTTCGAAAAACGATTTACGAGACGGGAATTCGTCGCGGCGACCTACGCGGACGACGCGACGACTTTTGTCGATCCTCAAGACGTCTTTTGTCGGGAGATCCGACCATAGCGACGTCCGACGAATACTAAGCGAGGGCGGAGCAGTGACGGGCCACCGGCAAGGAACGCGCTTTTCCGCGCATGACAAACGCGTGTCACGTGTCCAAACGCCCTCCACCACTCCCGACAGTAAGCTTTTGCCAGTGATTCTTACGACTGGTTTCATGTGAACCTGCGGCGTGGTCGGTCAACCTGACCATAAATTCCAAATTTTCAATTTCTTTTTTGCTGCCCCCTCCCGTTTCTACAATACACGTAACGTTAAGATGACGCGATGCCCTCTATGGACGTTACGCTCATTGGTCAAGATGGCGCCCATTTTTTTGTTTGTGAGGTCACGACATGTTATGTTGCAATAGACCGATAAAGTTATGGATCTCGATGGAGATCTCTGTCTACTGTCACCAATGGTGAAAACCTTAGTGGGCGAGAGTCCAAAAAAACAACTATCGATAGTACAGTTGTAGCAACGAAGCAACTGATTCTCTGAAACGATACCAGCGAGCCAGACAAATAAAGAGTCCCTCACAGAGGGGATAGTAAAGAAAGGCAGGAACGATCACAACCTTGCTTGTGACTGTAAACAGACATACGCAGACGACAAATGGGATTGGCCTAACGTGATAATATATACATCAATGATGCAGGTGAAACATTAATTTCGAAAAAAAGACATTTTATTTTGAGACTACACGAATTGAAAGACACGCCCAAACTGTTTCAGCAGCCTCTTGTCTATCTGGGCTCACTCCTCCCTGAACACTCCTTGCCATATATATTCCGAGAATCACAAACTGTTCCCAGAAATAAAGTCGTCAAATTTTTTTTTGCACAAACAATTTTAGATGCGTTTTGTGGTCGCAAGCATTACGTCATATCTAAAAAGCTGGGACGAGATATAGGGAGTGAAGCGAGGAGAGGCGGTTAGCTGAGGAGGCTAGTGGAGAGGGGAGGGGCCGGGGGTCAGTTGGACAGGGTGGAGATGGGGTGGGACCAAGGCATACCTGTCAGGTGGCGCGTCCCGACTCACTAAATGGAATGCGGATTCCCATTAGCCACATACGCTATACTGGTATATTGCAAAGTGGAGGTTTTTCGCACAGAAAGGAGCACTGAAGCTAAAATAATGTTGAAGTTGGGTCGGTACGAAACCGGGAGTGTCGCTCTCGTTTCCCTCCTCCTTACTACCCACCTCCCTATTCAACAGGGGTAGTTCGAAATACACATATTTTAGTTTTCGATCGATGTATTTAATAGCTCAGTAAAGATTATTCACGGAAATCATGAATTCTGAATTAATCATTTTGCAATTAGATTAGTTAGAATTATTTCGTGGTCGTAGTCGAGTTTTCAAATTCCGATAAATTGGATATATTAAGTGAAAGAATGAAGTTTAAAAAAGGGATTTTAAGAGGCGAAATAAAAATGAAAATTCCGAATTTAAAATACTGCTTAATGGAAAATACACTTGTAAATATTTGGCAATTGCAGTTGTCTTGTCAATTCAATAAAAATATTTGACCCGCTATTGAAAACCTATCGGTTTCCACTTATTTATGTATTTTCATTTCCATACAATTGGTCTAGTGGCCTGCGTACTGATCGAAGGGTGGCGAGTTCGAGCCCGTAAAAAGGTTCGACCATTGAACGTAAACGTTTGCATGGATGTGACAGAGAAGCATTATAGCGGAGACGCTGGTGGGTCCCCAGCTAAAATTTCATCCAAATATTTCAATACAATTAACAATGGAAACCCATTAAGATTCAATTTGCGAACGACCCCCGTACCCTATGTATAGCTAAGAAAATGGAAATGCCGAAACGCGCGCGCACACACACACACATACACCACGTCAGCATTTCGTGTCGGCGGCATTGTACGACTCGCCCACGCCCCTCGTGAATTATGCACGACAACGCCCCGGCACCGAAGCTCGCCGTTGTCATTTAACTTTGACCCCGGAGGTCGGCAGCCGCCATCTTTATACCTTTCCCTACGCGCCCCCACACGCCCAGCACGCGCCAAAACGCAAACTACACACACACAGAGACACACTCCACTGGTCCTGCATGTCATCCTCATCTCGTTCTATTATCTATCTCTGCGTGGCGCGCTTATGCTACGCGTTTTCATTGGGCCGATTCAAACTAGTTGAACAAGCGGGAAGGACTAGGCATAAAATTCTGTAAAATAAGTAACTCGTGGTTCTAAAAAAAAGTCACCCTTGAAAAATTAAATACTGGATTCAAGAGTTTCATTTGTTATGCAAAATTTGGGAACTTCGTACAAAAGAAATGTTTCAACAATTGCGCACAAAAATGTGGTTTACTAACTTCTGTAGTATTCGATAATTTAGCATAGACCAATAAAACGTCGCCTGAAAAAGTGATTTTTTCTGAAACAAGATTGTCAAAATCGCAATCGGTTTTGAGAAATTTCTGAGCGTTCCTCTTCGTAACTATGCAATCCGGTTTGACTGGTACACAATCGCAATCGACTTGAGGCCTCGGCGCCATATCGCCTACAAACTGGAGAGAAGTTGAGGCAAAGCAGAAGAAAAGAAACGCCGATTAAAAGCTATTCCATTTATTCTTTATTGACGTGACCCCCCGGCACCCGATGGCGCTGCGCGCGTCTCTGACGCGACCGACGCGTCGGGAAATCACGTCGTGGTGGAGCGAATTGGGCGAATGGCCTCGTGCGTGACACGTGCCTGACGCCGCCAGAGGTCGCCGCAACCGCGTCCCAAGAAACGACTGGCCGGATGCGGAGCGTGTGCAACTTGATACAGCGATATCTATCTACCCCCAGTCAAAAAAACAAGATAGACATCGATTGGGCGCGAGGGATCGAAATAGTCGATTCGATCTCTTGGTGGTTGGTGGTGGGCACACCTCAGTTCAGAACGGAAAATTCAAGAAGAACTTAAAAAAGCTCTTCTGTACTCAAAATATTTTACAATTTTGATATAGTCTAGTTAGTGATTGGCGATGATAAAATGAACTTATACTGTTGGGGTTAAAACAAATAAAGGCGAAAATATCTGTGAAATCGATAGTTGACGGATTCGACAGTTCTAAACTATCGAGATACTCTCAAAACTGAAAACACTGTCGGTAGATGACAACATCACTTCCTAGCAAAGACGATCTCGAGGCTGAAAAGGGGCGGGGCGGACCCAGGATTTCGCATACGCATCGGCACCGCCCCGAAGAGAACGTGGTAGCACTCAAAACTCCCCAAACAGTCCCCACCCAACCCCCGATTGCGGTTCCCCCACCGCCACCATCACCACCCACGAAACCCACTTTGGGGCTGGCGCGATTGCGGCGCTCTTCTCTTCAGCAAATAACCTTGACTCCCGGAACTTGTGAGTTCCAGACGAGTCGACACACAATGGACAGAGAGATAAAGCTCGGGGAGGGGACGAGCAACGCGAACTCAACAACTATCATCAAACTCAGCTTTGGCCAATGATTTCCAATGAGTTGAGGAAAAAAATAAGTTGTAGAAAGTGTTAATTCAGACACAACAACCAACCTCATTGCCTGGACTTGGCTTGCAGCTACCCTTTTGTGTTTCAATAGAACGTTTTTTTTTTAAATATAAAGACGGCAATCGCCGCCAGCTGGCATCACGTCCACGCGATCGAAACGCCACCTTACAGGGAAAGTGTTAGATCGTTGTGTACTGGGGCCGCCATTTCGTAATTCATTTCGTCCTTTCCTCACTTTTATCATATCGAATTAGTATTTTTTTTAAAGAAGTCTTGAAAAGATTTATTCTGCAATTCGTTTGCTCGAGGGAAGATTAAAAAATTACAAATAGCAAAACAATACGTCGTCAGCAAAGCAATTGCAAAACTCAAAATCTATTCATTATTGAGAAGAACATAGCGCCCAGCGCCATACGCGGTCTGAATTGGAATGACAATTGGATAATATTCAACAGAATCAGGTGGGGAGGCAAGAATCAGATGCATATAGTCTATTGAAATTAAGGTGCGATAAACAGATAGCGAGATAAGATGAGCGATTATCACATTTCGACAGTTCATGGCAGGCGTGACGTGACCCGCAACGTGCAGGTGATCAGAAATGCAAGTGAATAGAAAAGCGAGTAGGGCACGCCCGCAGCGCCGCGCCACGATCGGCAATTGAATTAAATGCGGGAGGAAAAAAATGGAGGCGCCGTCAATAATTAAAAGATAGTTCTCGCCTTTTCAGGTTGACCGCCTAGAGTGCAAGCACCGCAGCCCGCTAATTTAATAATAAAAAAGGGGTCCACACACGCGCATCAACCGTTGTTAATTCGCAGGTTGGTCGCTAGGGGCGCTTCCAATCGCTACGACGAAAGTTCGAGCACCAGCCTACAACACAGACGCTCCCCTTCACCAGTCTGCATTACACAAAAGTTTTCTTGTCTACGTGTGCATACAAAGTATGTGGCGAAGGAGATGATCAAATAAGACAAAAGCAAATCTCATCTCTCTCCTGGTGATGACGACGACGGTTTCCTCCTACTACCCAATCGATGATTGGTCACGAGGAAGGATTAGAAGAAAAAAACGAGGTCTCTTCTCGCCGCCCACCCTGTCCATCACCACACGCACCCCCCCCTTAACCGCCACGGTATTCCAATATGCGCGCCCTCTTGAGCATAATTGAGAACAAAAAAAAAGGTTGGATGCAAGAGTTGGCAAGCAACACGGTTGAGAGAAAGATTTCGTGGCAAAAAGCGATTCACGTTTGCGACCAAGAAGTCCTATGCACATACACTAGGAGTTAATTCAGGTGCAAAATTCTGAAACAGGAAAACGGATTGCTGAGTCTCAACTTCAAATTTGTTTGTGCATTTCCCCCGTATTTTAGAATTACTAGTACACATGCGCGTACATGCTCATTTCATTCTCCTGAATTCATTTGTTTTAAATTCAGGAACCAATCAATTCCATTCAAATTCAACCCATTTTTGTCACAAAAATACAAAATCAATGATGCCTGTTTTTTCTAAATAGGCAGGTGAGAAATTAATAATTATTTGAGGTGCCCATTTGTCTACAAGAAGGTTTCAGTTTCTGACAACGCTTCAATTTAGCATCCGCGTTAAAACAAATTTTGCGATTGCCTTCGTGTAAGTTTATTTTTTTTCCGACAATGACCAAGCGAGAGAGTTGATGAAAAATAGTAATTAGCTATTCTATAAAATTTAAGACTGAATTGTTGAAAAGGCAGCTTTTGATTTCATTGACTGGATCAGTAGTAGGGGATTAGCGAAGTATTCCTATGGTGAGGTTGTACTCTGAGGCCAACTGTGTCGCCATCAGTTAACTCCGCTTCCCGACAACGAATGTGACTGGCCACGGACGAAGTTCTTCAGTGTCCGCGCCTTCTCGCGTCTCACCACCACCACCGTTTCTACGGTGAGCGATAATTAATTAAAGGATCGGTTTATTAAAATCAGGCGGTGATTAACGATTCACGCTTTAATTAATTCTCGAAACCCGCTCGCCCGCTCCTCTGACACTCTCGCTCTCTCTCTCTTCCTATGCTCAATCACCATGCAGTCACTCGTAGAAATACGCCTCCAATCTTGATCCAAGCGATAGATATTTACAAGTGTTCCCAATTCTCTCCTTTGACCAGTCACGGAGACGAATAGAAAGAATCGCGAGTCGGAACTCGTGGCACCTTTTGTCCGGGACTGGCTATATATATATATATATATATACAAGAAGCGCATGCGCTACCTGCAGAAGGCCAACGTCCCGCCGTTGTCGGGGCACCTGACAACGGCGAGACAATTGTCTCGGGCATGGATAACACAAGCAAGTGGCCTTTTATTTCGTTTTGTAAACCTGTCAATAAAAACCGCGCTGCGTTTCAAAGGAGTGTAATTTCGAGTCCTCGTCCTCTTCGATCACGATGGCTATTCTGAAATTTTTAAAGTGCAGTTCGAACTGCGAAACAACTCGTATGGCGGTTTCATTGGTGTTTCATTCACCGAACAACATACTTGTAGAGAAAGTTCGTTAATTTTTGAGTCGACGAAGATGACTCGAAAATAGAATTCCTGGCGACAGGAAATGAGGTTCAAAATGATATAAGACTGGACCGCATGCAAAGAAATACATAAGACCACTCTTTTTAACTTTCCGTCGCGCCAGTCGGCACCCTGTATATGCAAACGAGGCCGAAAATTTGAATACAAAAAAAATTATCTGTACAGAGTCGAGACCGCGGCTAAAATTGAGTGTTGCGCAAAACGAAAACGGTTATAAATAAACATTTGTACGACTTATTTTCGTCTCTTCGACGACGCCAACGTTCAGCCAGCCCCTCCCATCCACGACCGTCGCCTTCTGATTGCAGGCCCGAAAAGAGTCACCATAGGAAGGAAAACCACGAAGCTTAAGATTTATGAAAAACTAGGAAACTGGTAGTCTTTCCAACCACCCTTACAAAAACGGAAGAACTGCAACGTCCCCAAAAGTAGGAAAACCCAGGAATCGTAATCGTTTTATGCAAAACAGGAGATCATTCTCTTCAAAGCGCAACGATAAGAATTCCTTAACTTTCTGGTTCTGAATATCTGTCATAATTTTATTTGTTGCATTTTCATTGCTGGATGCTGGCTGTGTATGCGTGTTCCTTACAAGAACGGGTCTCTTGTTTCAAAAGCAACCCTACATAGAAACGCCACATAGCCACCATAATAAGGATTGTGGGCCAATAAAAAGTGTCCGGGGCGCTAACACCCCCGCTGTGCTGGAAACGACGCCTCAGAAGAATGTCGCCTCGTGAGACCCAAGACGAAAGATGGAATAGAATTTTCTATATCTCTTCGATATTCATGCATATACTAAGCATAGTATGTCCCGAAAAAATAATCCGTAATGTAAAAAAATCCCGGTAAAATTGTTTCTTTAACAGTGCCACTTTTCTCGCACTTTGAATGAAAGGATAATAATACCTTCTGTGGAAGGAATTTGAGACGCTTTCAACTGAAAAACATTACGAACTTGGTATATGTCTTTTTTTATACGATGACACGGAAGGTGGTTGAGAATTAAAAATGAATAAGTCAGAAAAAGATTTGAATCTGCTCCAATGTTTCTTTAAGACGCCTCGACATCCAGCGGCCATCTCGATACGGGATCTCAGGAGACATGGCCTGTGTGGAAATATGACGAGCGTGAACTATCTCTGCGTTTCTTTCCTAGGCCACAAACAGTCGCCGGCGCGCGCGTGCCCACGCGGCTCCCAATAATAATAATTTAAGAGACAGAGGGTTTACGATTGCAGATTTTTTACGCACGCCGGGTCGTTAAGAAATCCGCAACGCCGGGGCGGTCGACCGATCATTGGTGACGACACTCGTCAGCCACACGACCCGCATAATCCCCTCGGTGCAGTGTAACCCACAGCTCAACCGTCAGATGGCGTTGGCCGCTCCATAAACAGACGACAAAAATAAAGCACCGACACTTCTACTGTCTATTTAACTAGCTACCCGTCACTAAAGTAAATATTCTTAATGCGTGGCAATAGGAGAGGCTGCCAAAGAGATGGCTTCAGTAGAGGCCCAAAGGTACATTACAATTACAATTACAAATTTTACCCGCAAGCAGCCAGCCCCCCCTTGTGGCGGGGGTCGAAAGACCAGTTGGGGACAGAAATGGATTTATTTTAAAAGGCTCTGGATTTGAGGCTTTGTCAAGCCATTCCACTGTCTACACACTCTAGGGAAATAGGAGTTAAAATATGACGCAGATGTACATTGAAGCTCGTTCACCATTCTAGTGTGGCCCCTTCTACTTCTATTAGGAGCTGGGCACATAATTTCACATATCGGCATAAAATGGTCAGTACCAACAAAGCGTGCAATGTACCAAGGCTTTTTTTTTAGTGTGACAAAGATATAGGTTAGGTAGATGGCAGAGTCGATTAGGCAAACTCGAGGTGTTAACTGACACTAGAAGACATTTAAAATTTGCCAAGACAACGACAATCTATGCGACCAGAATCCTAACAGAAATACGAAAAATCAGAACTGGACAAAAGTCGACGACGTACGAAGTTCCGCGACCTGGGTGCAAAAACAATTCGAATTTCAAGTCAAATGTACCAGTCATGTTGAGTCGCCGCCACAAAGGACCAGGCGCATGCATGTCAGTAAATTCGAATAAATCATGTCCGAAATCAACGGAATCGCCAATAAAACAAGAACACAGTCCCAGATTCCATGTCAAAACGATTTTGCCACCCTCGACACGAGACCCGCCATACTTACGGGTGGAACAGGAGGGTTAATTGAATGACCCGTGGACCCGTTTGTCGACTGCCGCACTACAACACACAACCCGCCAACAATTTATCAATTTGACCCGACTACTAACCTCTGCCCCCAATTCTCTAAGTTCGACGCCCAAAGCCCCCTTGGCCCCTTCGTCGGAGAAGAAAAAAAATCAAAGCTAAAATCGCTGGTAGGGTACCCTCCCCCTATTTCTGGATTCCTCCATGGCGGCGACTGTCGGATAGAATTCGACCTCCCATATACAATATCAATTTCAAGTCAGCGCTTTGGCTCCCGCAAGCTAGACAGCTTGTCAACCACACATTCGTGCAACCGCCCAAGATATTTGCATTTTTTCTGTTCTTTCTCAAGACAGACGCGCACCTTATTTCGTCGCCCAGTACCATATTACAGAGAGTGCACGTCTTATGAATGCAAAGACAAATCACCAATTATTCAGGTTCGTGTTAATCCCTGGTTTCTGCGTTTGAACATTCCGCAATCACTGAATTATTCAAAGAAATGCGCTGTGAATAAAGGTGTGTTTATTATTCTTAGAAGATGTCTTATGTCGTACGTTGTCACTCATTATAAGGTACAGGCAACTCCGCCGTTCATAATTTTTTTAAAGTATTGTCAAGCTCTGGAAATGAAGATATTTTTCACTAATATTTCTAAAACTCCTCGAAACGCAAATTTAAAAAAAGTAATTATTTCAATAATAATGATAGTTGTGAATTTAAAAAAAACTTCTGTTATGAGCTCACCGAACAGACAGTCTCTGTTCCAGATACAGCACTATCCAATACAGGTGCAAACTCAATTATTCGATAAGATTGCTCCAGCACCTTAACGTTTTAAGGGGTTTGAAGAGTCTTCTAAGTGTTGTCAGATTCAACCTCCTAAAATGAAGCGGTTCTTTCGCTAATATTTTGGCCGCGCAGTAAATATTTATACGCTCCAATGCTAGGCGCAATCCCCGCAAAACCCCCGGGCTGCGCACATGCACTAAAATTAGAAATAATGCTCGCCGCCCGCAAGTGACATTTATGGGAAGGTGACAACAAGTGAGGCATCTGCACCGAACGAGGAAGTCCTATATCTGGCCGGGCCAGGCCAAAAGGGGAGGGGGGGGGGGACATGAAATAAGGGGCGGAGATGGATGACTCAGAGGGGGAGGGGGTCAACCAACTTTTCGCACAGAGTCGTGATCTAGCACAACAGCAGCATGGACAACCGTCATCTGTGCATGGGCACCGCCATATTGACCACAATAGCAAAAACGAAAAAAAAGACAAAAATCTCGAGAACACAAAAAAATTTCCTTTTGGCATGCAATGGACAAATATAATCCTTATAATAGGCCAGTCTAACCCTCGGGTGTTACAATGTTGTAAATGTGAACTTCAGTCAGCAATTCTTCGCCCTCCACTGCACACACAATAAAATATAGTTGGAAATTCCAAAAAATAAATAAAATAAAATCACCAACGAAAGAACGAATCTTAGCAAAATGAGCAGACTCTAAAACAAATTGAAAAAAATGTATGGGCAAAGAAATAAGGTTTATGTCATTTTCAAAAAGTTTCAACTAACTACATAGCGATAAAAAAATTAATTTGAAGTTCGACTTGCGAGAGCTTTTTTGATCAAGTCATTCGACTGATTTGCTGAATTGTACAAAATATTGTGAAAAGGACACCAAAAGCCAGATAGATACAAGACCGAAACTAATGTCTGGATAATTCAAACGGAGTCGAAGGACAATATCAGAACAAGAGTCTCTACCCTATGCCAAATGCCAAATTTTAGAATAAATTAAATTGAAAGACTTCCACGGGAGGAGTATAAAATTTTCAATGCCCGCTTAAAAATACAAATCATTTAGGGAACCTAGAAAATTATAACTCCAGAAAACCCATTAGAATGGAATGCCTTGAGTCTCGTCAAATATGAAAATGTGGTTCTACTGATTGATATACATAAATTTAACCTCTCCAAAAGTTGCGTCCAGTATAAACCTTTACGCAACAAGCGAAAGTACAGGGTCCGAAAGTGACAAGACACCACAAGAACACAACAATAATCCCCTCCCCCTCCCTGATCTTTTATTACGTGCATACTGTATATGGACTGCGGCACAACCTACTTCTTTTTGCGGCCGCATCGCCATTTAATTGCACTCGCAACTACATAGTTTGAGAATATTAAAAAAAAGAACAGTTTCTTGGTTATTAATATGGCAGCGTGCGGGCCGAGAACGAGAGGCAGGCCGTTGAGAAGATCCCACGTTCTAATAACGTTTTTCGGCGCCGCGGGGAGTAAACGATAACTGGAGGGAGGGGGGCGGGAGGCGGCGGAGGGCAGGAGTGGGCGGATTCCACGCAAACATAGGTGGCGCGCACGACCCCTCGCACATAAATGTACATCAGGCAGAAATTACATCTTAATTAATAATTGCATGAATCCTTCGTCCTCCTCGTGTGGCTCACAAGTGAGTTGAAGTGTCCGAACGTGTCTCATAAAACAGTGCGCCATATAACGGACACGAATGACCCGGGCCGCCATTCCCAGCGGGTAACGGGTCCTCGGGAACATGCACCGGGCTTGCACTACGTACTAATCTGCAGCTGTACTAGCTGTAAGCTTGGCTCGGCTTTTAATATGAAAGTGAAAATACATCGGTAGATGATTTTTTTAAATCGGTGAACGTCGCGAGAGCTCCGCATAATTAAGAGTAATTGAGATATGATTGGCGAACGCGTCTGCATTGTACCAAAACTAATACGAATTATGCCTAGCTGTGATGGAGGGCATTCGTTTTTTGCGACATTTTACGTTATTAGTAAGCGAAAATTGCTATAAGGAAAGAAAGATCACAACTACATACACAAATAATTTTATTGCTTAGTAAATGTGACTAGAATTTCTTTAAATATGCAAATTTTGGAAAATTGTGTGGGGCCACTCTTCGATACATTTTAAAAAAACGATTAGAATGAGAAATGTGACAAGAATTTCTTTAGATATGCAAATTTTGTAAACTATGTGAGGGTCATTTAAGACTCTCAATATGTTAAATTCCGTTGAACAACATTTGAGAAGGGTTATTTGGGTCAGTTTAGGGTCACATTTAGCGGATCACCTGCACGAAAAAGGGAAACCTGCGAACTCCGCCTCTCAGGTACGAAAAGCTGTTGTGAGTAAAAAATATATTCATGTATCCGTCAAGCCTTTGGCCTAGAAAGAGGTGCGCTCCGATGCGCCGTTCAGCTCAGTTCCAGAAAAAGAGCTCTCGTCCAGAGGAAGGTAATAGTAATAATTATCATACACTGCCGCCCCAACCAACCAGTCATATCAGCTCCCTCGGCCAAAACATTAAAAAGTTCTAAATAGGTTAAACCCCGTGCAGTTTCTTCAATACAGTCTCTTCTCACGGCGAGACAAGGGGGGGGAGGCTTTCGGAGGCCATTACAACGAATATTAAGGGAATTTAAGAATCTTGATGATCGTTTGGTGTGGCGGGTTATGAAGATGCCATTGAGGGCCTCGCTACAGGCACTAATGACACGCTACGCTTAATATTGAAGTGAATGTTGTATTTTAATTGAAAATCCATTGACGCGGCCATACAATAAGAACGGACAGGAATGACCGTGGTCATAACAAAAGCAACAAAAGGCGGCTTTCTTGACGTGGTTGTATATAGTGAATCTGTTTGAACAAACGTTCTTCGACCAGAACGAAAACTACTAGTTAGCACAATAGCCAAAAGGTGGCGAATCCTATAGTGCAGTGGCTACAGTGAAAAGCAACAAAAAATGTTAAGGTCTTTAATTTACATCTGCCATTTTGAATTTCGTTAAGTCAGAAACTGTCATTTTCTGAGAACGATCTATTGAGATAACAGTAAGCTCTGCTCTTTTGTGGTTTTCGCGCTATGTTCGTAAACGATACGTTATTTATTATTCACTAAAGAGAAACGCTTCCTCGCTAACTATCAATAGAACAGCGCAATCGTATCTGGCAACACGGCATGACCGCCACGCCATTACTGGAACTACCACCAGCACTTTCCCCCCGCCGTGCTCACCGGCATTCCTGTGGGATTCAAGAGCGACAAAACGCAACGAACATTTCTGTCATTCCTTAAATGGGGAGAGAATGAGGGAGGGACAAGAAGAGCAGAGAGGGATAATCGAGAGGTAGAGGAATGGAGGGGTGGGGTGAGGCACAGGTGTCAAAACTCTGGAGAGAGATCGCTCGAAAGAAAAGTTCTGTGCGCGAGAGAAGCGAAAGTTGCTGAGCCGCGCATTGCTTACGTACTGCAAATGTACAGTGAGGGGGGATGATGCTAAGGTAGGGCGGTGTCTTTGGGGCGTCTTCGCGAATCGGTGAATCCGATGTCCAATTAGTCACGCCAAGCGCACGCAGCGCTGCACGGACAGGTGAGACCCAAGCGCAAATTGTGATTGCAAATCGAGTTGTCTGAAAGTATTTCCAGTTTGTTATACACTAATAAATCCTTTGACGACACTTTTGGTCCATTTACACTCGATACAGGTTTCATGTTTTGCTCCATGGAAATGTAATTTTGTTTGGGTCTAATACGCACGTGCGTTTTTTTCTTCAACACGCTAAAAAAAACTATTTTAAACTTGCGCATGCGTCCGACCAAAAGAAAATAACGTTCCCATGGATGGGCAACGTGAAGATCTAGGCTAAAACGTTTAAACATTGCCGAAGAAACGTCAATGTCAAATTTTGGGAGCTTTCGTTTTCCCAAGGACATTCAAGAACTAAATCGCCACTGCGTCACACAAAAGCAAACCTAGTGAAAATTTCAGAAACACAAATTATTTTGTTATGACTGTTCGATTTCTACAATATCCGTCAGTTTTGTTAATAGGGATATTGCGCAAGTCGACGTGAATCGTTGGTTTGTGAAATTGCGACTTGCAAATAACAAAAGTCAAGGCAAAATTAATATTCACCCGACATCCACGATTAGACGACAACAAAATTGGAATGCCAACAAATTCTGATTTTGAAGAAGAAAAAAACACTGAAGGTTCCGAATGCTTATTAAGTTTGGCATTTACATCCACAATTTGCGCAGATCTACCAACAAAAGCAACATCACTGACTCTGAATGTCCGTACAGCCGTGGCGGCGGCAAACAACAACAAGGACGACGCCAGAAAAAAATTCTGAAAGGCACTATGGGAATGCGAGAGTTTGAGCTACAAGTTCACACGTTGCGCGAATAGTGACGTCGAGTCAGCACACGTTATCGTCTTTGAAGCCCATTTATCTTCTAGAAAAACGCAAAGATCATTGAAACAAATATTCACAAGAAAAAACTTTTTAAAAAAACAGATAAATGAATCCCAATTGAAGGAAGGACAGGAACTAGCATTTTTGTTCATCGCGGTCATATGCTTTTGTAATCTTCATTTTACAGCACGTCAATTGCTTCAAAAATAAACGATATTCTTTGCGAAGGAAAGTGTCATGCTTTCAAAATGGTCCATTTAATAATTTCGGTATTCAATTATGAGGATGAGGTTAGCTCAATAGCTAACCTCATCCTTCCAGTTGGACGAACGCACCTTTTCCACGAAATAATGATCTGTAGTGGTTTGCTTCCAGGTAGTATCCGAAACACAAAACGGTTTCATCACGTTTACTCGTCACCACAACTCGCGCGTTTCTTGTGAATTTCTGATGCGAGACTACAAGTGTGCGCGCGGGATGGGGTGGCCGAGGAGGGAGGGGACCACACCCCTGGGATAATGTGGCGGCAGTGTGCCCGCGCCTCGTAACTTGATGCTTCTCTGTCTCCGTCGCGGAGACCCCTCCCTCCTCTTTGCCAAGACTTTCTTTTGATGATGGCCTTCCCTCTTTCTTCGGAACATATTTCACCACCAAAAAAACACGACAAAGGCGCCGCTGGCGCCGCCTCATGGCAGACGACTCACGTTGAACGGAAAACTAGGAAAAACTCGCACTTCTTTAAAACCCTATTCGATAAAATTTGTAACCATTTGTGTGTAAAGTGAAGAACGAGATTTACAAATAGTGTCATCTCGAATCATTAACGTCGCAAAAGAGGCCACCATCAATTGAAGGAAATCATTTGTTCTTGCTTTTGTGTTTGCGGATCAGCTTGTTCACTTGGCATTAATTTTCTGGATTTCGTAATTTCTGTTCCAGTCAAAAACACCAAAAGCTTAAAGGTAACTGGGTGAAAATATCTCAGAGGGCGACATTTGTTAAGGTAAACGTCGCACGCGTTGCTTCTCTCCGAGTCATGGCGCCCCGCTCGCCAATCTGAGCGCCGCCAAAAATTTAGTTGCACCGAGCTTCGAAAACAACCCCAATCCCGGCCGCATACCCCAACAGCAACGCCCTTTATTGAGAAAACGAATGACGGTCGCGTCCCTCGTGTTGAATACGGCGCTGCGCCCTCTCAATACTGTACGGGCGCGCAACTTCACGACTAATTAATGACGTCGAAAACGGATCAAGTTCACCTGTCAAAACTTTAGTCGCGTTGAACGCCAAATGAGCTTGGGAAAACTGGTCCCTCCTCTCAAAGTGCAATCCAAACATCGTAACGATAAATAATATCCTTATCAGTGCCTCGAGTCTTTTTTATCTCATTGGCTGCTCCCGTCGACCTGATCGGCACAAAGAATTTGAAAGGCCTAGAGCAGCTGACTTTGATGGACACGTTTGTAAAAATTGTTGTAGCCGTAAAAAAATCTGTTAGTCATTTGGCTACTACAGTTGGCGCCACTACTTCAAGGAACCGGAACAGCAATTGGTTGTTAACGATAACGCAACTAACGCCATCTCCGGAGTAACGGTTACGCTGGCTAACGCCGGGAGTTCCCCCAAAAACCAGCGCTTTCGCTGGCCTTATATAATGTTCGGACCTCGACGTTCGCAAATAGGGCGACTGTGATCTACACCTTCTACCTCGATAGGAGCCACCTGTATGGTTGGCACAATCGTTCACTAGATGGCGTGCGGTGTAGCGGAAAGCCATAATCAAATGCTAATCAACTTACCGCTTCTGTAGATCCTCAGGTCAACTCCATTGTGGGATGGCGAGGAAGGAGGCGAGGATGGCGAGTGCAGCAAGGCAGGGGAGGAGGGGGAGGAACGCTTGTTCAGCGACAGATCCACCGGTTCCAGCTGCACCGGTGGACATTCGGCCTGAAAATACACAATAATACCGACATTAGAGGAATCACTCGATAGACGCTGTGAAAACAATTTCATTAATTTCATATTAAACATCAAGTTCTGTCGCAGAATATCAAAACGCACAAAATATATTCGTGCCTCTAAACGAAAACATAAGAACAATTTTGATTACGCCAACAACAGTTGCACACACATCAAAGATTCGGTATTGGTTGCCTACCTCTTTTGACGTCATACTGTGCTGCATCCGAGCCAGGAAGTAGGTGGCTCCGCCGCACTGCACACGGGAGCCTTGAAGGGGTGACAACCTCCACTTGTCTCCAAGCTGGCTGCCCGACTCGCTCTGCAAACACATAACGAAAATAAACGCAAAATCAATAAAAATTCAAACAAGTGTTCTCAACAGTAAAGACAATAAAGACATCTGACTGTCTGCAGTATCGAATTTTAATCCAATACATCGACAACTAGACTATAGCACGTCTAAAACTTTTTTAAAAAACCAGAAAAACGCCTGGTTTCCATTGAAGACATATTCATGTTTGATTTGAAGACACCATCGTTTTCTGTGTGGTAGCGACAATTTGAACTTCGGCCTTTTGGTACCAAAACAAACGATCTTAAAACTACATTTTACAATGGCAGACTTATGGAAAAACACCAACTGAAACCAAATATGGCAGACATTTCCACCAGGAAAAAAATGAAAATAAACCAGCGCCATCTAGTAAAAAAATCCAGGTGCAACTGCCGCACTAGCAAGTTCCGATGACACAACACAAAAGCATTATCAAATGTGTGCAGTTGATCGATAAAAGACCACTTGACTGAGATGTGATCGAGTGCTTGTTATTTATTTATTTATTCCCTATATTTGTTTTCATCAACCGAAAAGGTGGGGTTAGAGATCAATAAGATAACGTGTGGGAGGTGGAGGGAGGGGTGGAGAAGAAGGGGTGGAGCGCTGCAGATCAAATAGCAGAAAAAGGGCGAGGTCGGACATGGCTAGTGAGATAGAGAGGCTAGGAAAGGTTGGTTGTGGTGGTGAGTGGGGGAGGGCTGTTCACCCCGACCCCCCCAGGAAAGACCTCTGCAGTTGCGCGAAACAGGGAGGGCCGGACAGAGCAAGGGGAGAAGGAAGGGGGGGGGTTTGCTGAGATGGGTCACGCAGGTATTGTTCTTTAACCGTTCGGACGAGTGGAGCGATGGAAAGAGAGATAAAAACAAATGGGGGGCTGCCGGTGATGGCGATGGGAGGTGGGTGGGTGTGAGCACATAATCGAGGGAGGGGTCGCGTCCTTTCCAACCCCGCACTCCGCACACAGACACAGCCGACACGCCCAACGGCACCGACGGGGCGGGGATCGCCGCTTCTCCATTCGGAATCAAGAGACACGGGGTCAGGTAAAAAAAATATGAGGTGGTTGGTGGCGGTGGGCTGGAGGTAGATGTATGGGAAAACAATGGGAGAGGCGAATCTTGTCAGGGGGTGGTGCGATCCGACACTCCTCTCGCTCACTGGTCATATATACCCTCCCGAGACTCGTGTCCAAGTCGTTCAATTAAAAAAAAAAAAATTCTGATTAATTAAAATATTATGAAACAATTCACAATTCACGTCAACAGAAGGCGTCAATTTGAATTGATATACTCGTATTGCAAATGTTCTAAAGATGACATTAAAATGTCGCATAATACTTGCAAGTCAATTTAATCATGTGTCACGCGAATCTGGACAAGAATTTCTACGTCACCACTCAACAAGTTTTGGTTTCTTTCACTGCAGTGTATATATATCACTACACGATTTTCTGCACCCCTGAACATGCAAACAAAAGAGTATCCAGAAATTGCGATCAAAGTTGTCGATTCGAACAAAGTCGGACGCAGTGACGAACGGCGAACCGCAAACACTGCAGTGATGATTCGCGTTTCCAAAGTCGCAGCTACTCGTTTATTTGACACTTTAGCAGATGTCTGCTCAAAAGCCGACGCACTCGCAACACGTCCTGAAAACATCACGAGTGTGAAAATCTTGTTCCCAGGTTCTCAGGCACACAATTCACCAGCAACCGATCACTCGTTCCTTGTGGAAGTGGGCGGTTGTGGGTGATGGGGTGTGGGTGGAGGTGGGTTTGACTGGCGTGGACAGCAGGTGGCTTCTGCAGCGGGTGGGAGGGAGAGGGGGTGGACGGGTGGCTCACGTGGTTGGGAAAACATGTACAGTACAGGGCATTGTTGCCGGGTCGTTCGAATCTATTGTCTCTGTTCGTGTGCGTACAGTTGTGGCCGTCGGTTGGTAATGATGAAAAAAATATGTTTCTCTCTCTCTACTGAAACTATCCACCACATACACAGCGGAAGAGAGAGAACACAAAAAACGGACTCATCCTCCCGGTGCATATAGATCGATCGTCGGGAGGTTTGACGGGGGATAAAATGCTCCCCCTCCTTCCAATTTCTGGCGAAATATCGAACGACCATTTGGCGCTGCCGCAAATTGATTGAAATTTGAAAATTTAGAAAAATTAAAAACAAATATATTATATCTCAAGCCGTCTCTGGATTTTTTTATTATTATTTTAAAAAGTTCATTTGATAAACCCGACGCCTAATTTTTAATACACCTATGAAGAAGCTATGTGCTATTTTTTGTGACAGTAGAGCGATGCGCTACCATTGCATGATCGACAATCACATTGAATGATGAAATTGTCAAAATAGTCGATTTAATTTCACTTAACAACTTGATTAATTTCCCAGCTGCTAAACTGGCGGCAGTTCTTCGCACTTTTTGGTAAACGCGCTATTTTCGTCATAGGGGTCATAGAGGGATTTTCACGCCGTTTCCAGGCCAGTTCCGACGGCGGTTGCACCCATTAAGCTTGAATGGCACAATAACTGATAGTGTCATTTGGCTACCGATAGGTTCGCTACGAACGCCACATAAAAATAAGGTGCTTCACCGGAGGAGGCGCGCGTGCCCATTGGCGCGCGCAATCACGGCGCTTCCCAGTCGTTCACAGTGCGAGCCGACAGTCCGAGAAATGGCGCCTCGCTTCCAGCCGAAGCGGTGTCGGCGAGCCTTTCAAACAACAACGACGACGAAAATGATAATAATAATAATAATAATAATAGGCACAATAAAAGTTATAGGCGAGGGACCAACAGGACGCCCGGACGGATGACGGCCCAGCAAATCAAAAATGGCGCGTGTGACGACCGTCATGCTTTGTTCGCGGCCGGGGAGAGGCGCATCGTCAATTGGCAATTGGAGAAAACAAATATGAATATAGCCGTTAGGCTCCTGCTAATTCCACACAGATCCCCGCTAAAAAGGCCAATGTAATGGCTGCTCGGGAGACAACATAATTGTGTTGTTGGGTGAGAAATCATTTCGTATTCAGTGGGACTTGAAGTTTGTCGCTTCAAAAAATTAAATCTTCTCATTTTGGATCAGCGATTAATCGGTGTACGAGCATGTCCGATGAAAAATCTGTACGAAAAGGACGAAACAAGCGTCGCGCTGTATAATTAGTATAATTTCAGTTTGGGGGGTGAAAAACTAACTTCTACAATAATTACGGGTGCCCCACTCGTGGCGCCGTTGCGGTCGGGCAGGTGTATGCCCGAGGTGACCTGCATTTGCACAGTGCATATGCGGAAAGAAATTAATTTGCGAGGAATGGCTAGCATTTTTATATGCGCGCGCGCAGACTTTATAGTGTACGTACTGAATATGCAGATTATAATTTGCTGTTGTGATAGCTGCAACCGCGCACTGGCGTCACATCACTGTAGGAAATTGTGAATGTGGGATGACCGAGGGGCGGAGGAGGGGGGGGAGATAGAGAAATGGCGTCGTATACCGGAGGGCGGGGGTGCGTGCGTGGGTGTTGTGGGTGGCGGATGGAGCGGGGCGGGGCGAGGCGGGGATTGTGCTTTTTTGCACGTGCGACGCCAAACGGCGGTACCGCTGATGCGATTTCAAAAGCGCCTCGCCAATCTGCACGGATTTGGGTTTTCTCGTTTGTTTTTTTCGCTCTGCCATTTGCATCGGGACGCACGCATGCGTGCACAGTGAATACGGTCCTGGACGCTGTCCTCAGACCCAGTGTCCATTCCCCTCCCACCTAATATAATCGAAAAATAAAAAATAAACTGAATTAAACATTATTTTCAAAAATATTTTCTTAAGTCTGCTTCTGATCAATTATTTTCAGCGTGCATCCTTTTTATCTTGTGCAGCTCGTTGAAATGTCACTCTAGTCGATTAATGTGGACGACTCACATCTGCCATTGAACATTGGTCAATTACTTTTGATTGGCTGCTACCTTTCGAATACAGAGTACTCAGTAATCACTAATTTTCTACTTACTTCATCAGGAAATTTGGTGTTTGGCGATTTCATTGTATCACCGAGGTATGCAAGAATCGCGGTAGTTTTTTTTATTTTATACCAATCAACTGTAGTCAATCGCACTACAGGCGTTACGCACCCCTCGTGGTGCTTAGGTACTGTGCGAGGGGCACGACCAGTACCCCGGGATCGAAAATATTGAAAATTTAAGCTTGAAGAAATAACGTTTCACTATTTTCTATGAATAGATCAACGAATTTACAGAGATTACGTTTTTTCAAGTCGTAAGTGGTCGCAAATATATTTTCCGGCATTTCGCGTGGAAAGCAAATAAATTATACGTTTAGGTCTCAAGAAGATGAGAATATGATGGCCTGATCCCCACTCGACGCCCCTCCTCGGCTTTTGTTAATTGTCAAAATCAATCAACAAAGGGCTGCCGCCGGCGGCATGAAAGAATTGTCAAATTCAGAATGAATATGCAGCGTAGGTGACATTTACCTGTATTCAAAAAACGAATTCGAACTAAAGGGAAGAGACGGGTGTAGCTGATCCAATTGGAATTCATTTTGGCCAGGAAGAGGGCCGGACATCTGAACGCGAGAACAAGCACATACGAGACACGCACGCAGGAAATCACTAAAAACAATTAACCAATTGCCAAAGGTTATAAAACATATGCTTGTTTAAAGGGCAGGAAACCACCAAAAACAATCAGCATTACGTGAACGTACATGCAAACGCTTTGAAATGTATATTGCCCTGTACATGTAACTAGGGTCCACTATTTACGATTGGTTTAGAAAATTGCTAATTTTTTTATTATGTCAACATTTTCAGTTGCCATATATTTTCGCTATGATATCCGGTTCATCAACCAATTATACTAATCAGAATATACACACTGTATACATGTGTATCGCACCCCAATAACTTATGAACTCAACAAAACATGTAACAAAGTAAGTTACTATGGTCCCAATCAGATTGACAGAAACAATAACTTGCCACAACGGCAAGATGTTTGCATGATGTTGGCGATGCTCGAACGGGAATAGTGGGTCCAAGACGTGCAGGAAAAGTGGCGACGGACCATTTAACGATAATTATCTACGACTATTTGGTCGTCTGCACGTAAAACTTGAGTGCGTTCGGCACATTTGGGTTCAAATTGCGGCCGTCGGTGGTGCTATCAAATAACCGTGTGCGACAATTTCATATTTACATTCAGCGATAGTCTCGCGACTTCGATAGCCAAACATTGACAGCTTCGATAAAGATCCGGCAGTTATCAAACCAGCGGCGTGCACCGACGATACTTTTTTCTTGAAGATTTTTGTCTTGAGTGCACATTCCAAACGCTGCAACGCACGCATTATAAAACCGAAAATTTCAAAAACAATTTTGCCAAAAATTACAACCTCAACTCTAGGCAAATCGGTGGATATGTTAAACGCCAACTAGGGATAATGCGAGATGCGCATTTCACGAGGAAGTGCAATATGGGTAGGTGGATTTTCTATATACAAAGGGAACGGCGGCGACGAGAGGCGCCCTGTAATTATACCAACAATTTACAAATGACGTTTGATGACGTAGTATACGCTTTGCGCCGTGCGCGGGTGACGCCAAAGTTACAACTCACTTCGCCCGCGGCCAAATAAGGCTGCCACACACACACACAAATGGTGATCGTCAATTTATGCTGAATCGACGCCTGCATCACTACACATGTAAAACGTGTGCACTTACGCTGAATCTGCTTGATTATAATCACCACTTGTTGACTACAGACAGAGCTCTTCGGCAAGAAATTGTTCGTTGCATATATAAGGCGCTGGGGGCGAGCATAATAATAAATAAGCATTTGGCGCCTCCTGGCTGTATACAACAGAGTCGCGCGCCTGGTCACACTCCAACAGTCTCATTTTGTCTACATGGGCGCTTCGATCTAACACTAGGTGGCGCGCTCATTTCGTCATTTGGCAGGTGACACCACGGCTATTGTAATTGTCGCCGCTAGTGAGTGGTTCCAACAGATCCCAATACACCGCGAGGGAGTACTGGAAAACCAACTGCACCAGTGACAGCAACGAGACAGCTGATTCTTTGGAACGCCACAAGAGGGCACCAATAAAACATGCAATAAGCATGTCCTTTTAATCGGCTTTTCAGTTACTTGCTGAGTAGAACTGTCACACTCGAGTCTTGTTCATGTGGTCAACTATGGATTCGCCAAGTAACATTTCGACGCTTAGTCCATTGTATCCAGACTCCATTTAATTGAGATTCAAATTGAACTTTGTGGTGCATGGATATATAGCATTGAATAAAAACATATTTGTAAATTATTTATATAAGAAAACTCCCTGACCTCACAAAACGAATGAACTTCATAATTTCTTAAACCCCCATCGACAAACGCTCTACAGGTTTTCGGGGATCAAATGCGATAAAGGCAATGTTCACATCAAAGTTGAGCAGGTACGAATTTAGCAGGCTGCAATCTGTTGTTATGATTGACGTGCTGAAACCTGATGGTGCAATATCGGGTTATGGTCCCCCCCACACCATCCCCATACTCCTCTTCGCCGCCACCACCACCACCACCACCACCACTCCCCAACAACTTTACAAACAGGTTTCTGTAGTCGCTCCCAAGAGGGCGCCTCTAACATAATTTCACAAACTATTTCGGTTGCATGTGAACATGTACTGTTTATGTAGCGCGCCCACAACATGGTTAGGTCAGTGAAATATTAATAGGTAAATGTTTTTAATAAATATTATACCGTGTGAAACGGGACTTTAAAAAAATTCGATACAAAATAATAAGAGACTTTCTTAATTTGAAAAGTGCGGTTCCGGTGGGCAAAAGCAGAATAAGGTTGTTTAAGAGACTAAAGAAAAAATACTTTTGTGTACATTTTTTTGCAGGTGGTATGCTGTAAATTATCGGCTGTGATTTCCGAGATAAAACTAACAGCTTATTTTTTGTGGTTTGATCGTACCGTACAATCAGCTCCAGAGATAAGAATTGGGGAAAAATGATCAATTGAATTATCATTGGAGATCATCGATTAACCAGCTGGAGAAGCAATCAGAAACAACGATATCACAGTCATTAACGAAATCATATGTACTCTATAACACTAGCATTACTTAATGAACTTTCTCTCCTGCAATGAATGTTACCAACAGCTTTTACCATACGTGCTGGATTATGCTTATCTTGCCAATAAAAATACGCTGTTGTCGATTGACAAAGGGAGTTTCGATATCGACAAGAATTCCAAAAAATCGGTATTCACCTTCCACAAAATGACAATCTTATTTTTCAAAATATTGTGAAACTTACCAGCACCAACATTAAAGCCGCTGAATCAGGTCCGCTCGAAAAGCAGAGACCCTACACGATATAAACACGAACACGGCCGGTGGGTTGGTTTGGCACTCGCCCTGAGGAGGGTGGGTGGAACGGGAACCTCTAGGTCCGGATTCGGATCCTCGAACGAAGGCGCGAACGAACCCCAACTTCTTCCGTTCGTTCCAAACCGCTAAACAGCTTCGCCGCACCAAGTTTAATCCCAGGCTTTTTTTCTTCTTCTCTAAATAGGGCCTTATTCAGTGTCGCGAATTTCCCTCCACCCGGAGAAAACACAACGCCGAGAACGGGTAATCCTTGTGTTCGGGGGGAAGAGTCGCGCGCGTGACTGTGCCGAGTTTATTGGACCGGATCTCCCGCAGCTCATGAACCCGAGTTCACACGGTCCACACCCGTACGGCGAGCGACGAGGAGCCGCAAAAAAATATTTTTTTAAAAAGCACGACCGGAGAGATCACACGAAACAGGAATCGGGAGACGACGGTCACATAGCGTTTTTGGGTGTCTGACGAAATGAAGAAATATATAGTTTTTTGGTTAATCCCCCGGAAGATCGATCGATCGATCTGGTTTTGATCGAGTAAGCGAGCGGAAGCGCGTCGCCGAATATCCCCCGCGTAGCTGCAGCAGCACACACCCCGAAACGAGCAGCGGTCGTCGGCAGGAAAGTGAAGGTAGCGCCGCCGCGAGTTTCCAGTAACGCACGGTCTACGCACGCACGCGTCAGCGCGAGAGAGAGATGAGCACACCGCGAAGCGAGCGTTCGACCCTGCCGGAGATGGCGCGTGGATGCGCCGACGAGCGAGAGAGCGGAACGGGGGGCGTGCGTGGTGGTGGTGGTGATACCGCGTAGGAGCGCTACCGGGAAATGAAACTTGTCGCGACCGGCAACGTGTTGCTTTTCGGTCTCCCGCGCGCGCGCACACGTACGAGAAATGCGTGGTGTTGGGGGGGAAGAGAAGAGCTGGCGGGGGCTGCGCGCGTTCTCCCGCCGCCGACCAGGCACGGGGACTGGGCAAGAGGGTGGCGGGGTGGCTGGCTTGAGGTAGGAGGGAGTGTCGTCGGCTTTTAAAAAAAAACTTCTCTCTCTTGCTTGCTATCTCCCACTGCTGCTCCGAGAGACCTGGGCCACGCCACACTGCCTCATTTGCATAATAGCTACGCCGCTCGGCGAAAAGGCGTCGTCGTCGTTCCGAGTAGCGAGAAGATGGGAGGGGGGTTAACCGGGGGTGAGAGAGAGAGAACGCCACCTCGCCCCATCATCATCATCATCATCGCAACCCGCCTTTCGCAAACAGAATCTGAGGGAGGATTTTGATGGTGGGGGTCGGATGAGGTGGGGATGGTGGTGACGTTCGAGGAGGGGGGGGGAGACAGAGAGAGGGAGGCCATGCTGGAGGTCGAAGTGGAGAGAGGAGCTGCCTGGGGGTAGTTGGCACGTTCGTTCGGGGTTACGCTGCATAAACTCATCGCTTTTTGGTCTAGATACGCGTGAATGGACGGACTAGAGAAGAATTTGGAACTCAATCTGGCTCAATCCGCCATTTCTTGAGATAAACGTTTTCAGTCGGTCGGTAAGGGGTCTCGGTGGTGTAATGGTTAGCGTGTCGAGCTGTTATTCCCGAGATCGCGGGTTCGATTCCCGACTGAGACCT
>JAQGBY010001347.1:0-30180 GCA_034698785.1 Mycogona germanica
GTTTTCACCAGTACCCCGGGCCAAAGCCCGCGCCGGGAATCGAACCCGGGACCGCCGAACAACAGTCCGTCATAATGCGCGTTGATATAAAAGAGTCTTGCCTGTGGGACAGAATATTTTTTAAAAATTGTTTATTGAAATTTTATGTTCTTCGAAATCGGAATGGGTTTTATAGTTGGTTGTCCTCACTTAATGTTTATCAAATCTAATCAACCCGTAATTATATTTTTTATTCGAGTGTGCGCTGTGTGCGGAATAGTATTACCCATACCAAAATGTTTAGAAGAAACTGTAAACAATTTAAAAATTCATGGTGCAAATATTTCAAATTTAATCGTGCAAGAATATGTATGCCATAATGACTATTTTACTCGTTCATGTCACAAGGTTATAATATTCTGAAGGTCCTGCGGAACATTATTTTTTGACCAACGTTGTTTTACGCTAATCTGTTTTCTTATTTTTTTATTTTTTATTTTAGGTAAGAACGTGTTCTTTATTTTGGTGCATGGTCATGTTACATCATCGGTGGTAAGTGTATATTTTTTCAATCTGCCATTCGTGTTATTAATGTTTCACTTCCCAACATGAAACTTAAGTTATTTTGCGTTCAATCGACTTTACATTATTTTTAATGGGCAGTTGGGCAACTTGAATCATAATTAGGAGTGAATGATCGTTAAAAGAAAAGCTCTCGCATTTGCTTCATGTACAGCTTTCTCAGTAAGTGTATAGACAATGCATCTGATACTATAATAGAAACAGTTCACAAAAAATGAGTCGTTATTCAAAGATAGTTTTTTTGTTATTTTTTTGTGTGCGTATGTGCATGTCCACACCCTCAGTATTTTTTTACGACCGTCTCTAATTATTTTTCGTGGGGTCTCTTGTCGGCAGCGTCAGTCAGATTTTACAAAAAGATATCTCCAGTCGTTTGTGTACATGCAGAGTTTTCTTGATTCTGAGAAACTGACTGTGGCTCGGCAGTCTCTGGTTCGATTCCCGACGCGGGCTCTCGATTATTCGATCCCGGGATGCTGGTGAAAATGTGCCTCTCACACGCAGTGCCTTAGCACCAAGAGGGGTACAGAAAATCCTGTAGTGCAGTGACTACAGTGAAGGGAAATGAAAAAAAAAGTTCTGCGGGCTATCTGGTTTTGGCATTTCGTATCTCCTAAAATGATGTTTACCTGTTGTGGGGTGTGGTCTCGTTCAACGTCTAGAGACAGTGCTTGTGCTAGTTGAACGGAGGGAGGGGAGGAAAATTGAATTATAGTTCACTTTAACGAGGTTGATCTATTATTTTTGCAAACGGCTATATTAAATTGTTTAGTTGCAGCCATATAATTCAAAACATTTAGTTTGTTACGATTTCAGCGCCATCTGTGGTCTAGATCGGAGGATATATTTTTTCTTTCGCTTGTGGTGCTTGTTTTAATGAGCATGGAAGACTTTATAAAGTAGAACTATAATAACATCAGTTGTTTACGAAAACGGAACTAGTGGTTTAATGCAGCCATATCAAACTAAACTTTTTATTCACAAAAAGTAGCAGAAATTGTTGGACGACAATCAATAATCGGATGCGAAATCATTGATACACATGGATGTTTATATTTCATCTACCAATATTACAGGTTCCAATAACAATATTTTTTAAGGAAACTTGCAAAAGAATTATGACGAATTATTTATATATATATACAGGTGGAAATTATACACATAGTTGTTCAATCACCTATATACAAATAATTCTTCATAATTATTGTAAAAGTTTCTTTGGAAAATATTTTTATTTGAATCTTCAATTTTGGAAGCTCACGAATTAAAATTCATGATTTTGTCGCCGATTATTGATTGCTGTCCAACAATCACCGCTATTTATTGTGATTATTACCATTGGCTTCAACCTCTTTTCTTGATGAACTATTTATTATTTCGTGCCATCAATGAACAGAATCAGAAGATAATTTTATCATATTGTATTATGAAAATTGCAAGTAATATTGGCTTATGTGACGCTTTTTTTACGTTTTGCCTTTGCGATCTGCCATCTTTATTCGCGACTGTTTCGACAAATTAAGTGACAGTTAAGTTTATTGTCTGAACAAAAAAATACATTTGAATGAATTGCATTATTGGTTCTAATGCATGTTTTTTTTACACCACACCACTCGCCCCCCAATAAAATTTGAAAGGTGAGCTGTAAAATTCCCAGCAATATACGAGTTCATCCCTCTTCTTTCGTAAGTGTCGGCGCCTTTGGGTACAACCATAGCACCGCACGACCCGGGTATCAAATATATTACAAAAAAAAGTGTTTGTAATTAGATTTGATGACATGACAATTGACAAGCATTGTTTTTTCTTGCAACTAGTTGTTGCTGGTGAAAATTTGTTTTTTGCCAATGTTCTTGTGTTAGTAACATTCGACACAATAATTTATGCCCAATAGCAAAACAATTTTTTGTTTCATTTTTTAGGCGCTTAGTGTCGGTTAATGCCCATGTTAGACTCGTGCGTCGGATGTGTCATTCATTGTTAGATCGACAATTTGAAAGAAAAAACGAAATTGGGATGATCGCAGACTAGCTGTTGAGAGATGCGCTCGACCCCAAAGGGCACTGCCACTCATTTTAATTGCGCGTCGTTATTAATCGTATATGCGTTAATTTTACAGTTTTTTCTACTTTGAACGCTTCACTTTCCAAGTTCCATATAATTGCAAAAAGAAGAGTCGTATCAATTTTTTTTGTTCTTGAGGAGGGGGAGCAGTTGTGTGTAAAAAAAACATTGGAAGTTATAATTACCAGTGTGCCGACAGCGTTAAGGTTTTTCATCAGTTCAGACATTTTCAATTGATGCTTAGCGATGCTCGATCTGTAAAGTAACACGGGTTGCATTGCTGGCGCTTTGTAACAGCGCTAACGTTTTTCCTATTGCTGACCCAAATTAAATTTATTGATAGGTTGACGTCAACTACACTGTTGCATTTATCTGAGAATCTGATCGTATCTATTATGCAGTAGTTCTAATGTTCCGATGTTAATATTTTAATTCGGAAGTACAGTTACGAAAATATGCATTCCGAATTATCAAACAATGATATTCAAAACTATTAAAATCATTATAGCCTTTGCAATTTTATTGTTTGTTTTAAAAAATAATTTTTGGTTCTTTATGGTACAAAGTAAAAACAAATTTAAATAATTAGTCATGTTAGCAAATGGTGAAGGCAGTTGAGCTTATATATATTTTATTTTTAATTCACTGTAGTCAATGCACTACAGGATTTTCTGTACCCCTCATGGTGCTGAGGAACATATATTCATCAGTACCCTGGGCTCGAATAATCGAGAGCCCGCGCCGGGAATCGAACTCGGGACCGCCGAGCCACAGTCAGACGCAATACCGACTGGGCTACGGACAGTGTACCCGTTATGACTGATGAATGTACATCAATTACGCTTGTGATTATGATTTACCTCGATTTTTCAAAAATATGGTTACGCGTTCTTTAGTGAATTTATCTTAAACAGAGAACCAATAATGACGGCTACCATGATGTTCCATTTCCACAGTGCCCATTTTATAGCAACTGAAAAAGGTTTCAGTTGACACAATATAAAATACCAGGCACTCAGCAAGTTTTATCAAGTGACTTGGTTATTGGCAATATTGGAGAGGACAAAATGGTGTTGTAATCGTGTGTGTGTGTCAGTAACGGCTCTAAATCGTATCAACGTCTATCCAAAATCGATCTCACCTGTAGGCTAGCCTGAAAACGTTTCATTCGGTATTCATATTTCGAATGGCTATTCGTTCGTAGAATATTGCCTTTATAGGCGGAATCGACCTGCACGTTCATATTGTATAGACGGCAATCAATCTGCAGCACAACAACCCCTCCCATCTCTGTCTGCGTGTCCATCAGTTGGCGTGTGTGCCTGTGTCGTGGCGGAGAGCCACAGAGTAGTCAGGAGAGTGTCAGGGGGGATGAGTCGGTCGTGTCACACCTCTGAGGTGTTTGTTGCCAAGCGCCCGAGTGGACACAAGAGAAGCAGGGGTGTCGAAGTAGGCGTAATGGTAGCGGCCGAAATGATACTAGCTCATAAATGATCCTCATACATATGTTGTATCTAATAAATGCATACCATTATGCAGTATTATAAAATTAATTCGGTCCAAAATACGATTACAATAAATAGTCTTGATACGAAATATGTCATTGTAATTGAAAAATACAATTTGAACTTAAATACATTATTAGTAATTAATGCGTTAGTTTTTCATTAATGAAAATATTATTTCTGATTTGCCATGTGCGCGCATGATCGGGTATACAAATTCGATTCATTTTGCAATACATTTTATCGAGATCAGAGATAGGTACTTGACCCAAAAAACTAACAAAACTTTTATTAATTAATTCATTAGCATGTATTTGAGCATTTTAGAATTGTGGTTCTGATTAGAACATATTTTGAAAACAATTGTTTCAGAAATACAGTGCACACGTTAAAACTTATTCCGTGCTATATCAGCGGAAAATAATCGCTCATGAATCCGCCCTCTCCTGGTTGATGGAGATCGACGGTTGGCCGTTTTGACATCCTACGATTGCGTGGAAAAGTGACAAAACCTCTGGCATTTTTCTCCTCCATTGCGTACATTATGTATTCCGAAGAGAGATAGGAGGGAGGGAAGAAAACCGCTCCTAATCTATCGAGTGCGTTGTATAATAATTTGTTAGTGGATCTTCGCTCCAGGTTGGCACGATGGTCTTTCTACCCCGCCTAATCGTATATGAAAGCAATAGGTTTCCGAATAGATGTATTTTGAAAATGTGGCGATTCCGTAAATTTTGATTTTCACTATGCAGAACCGGTGTATTTTGTTGTCTACTCTAATTTTGTATTATTATTCCTATTATTATTATTACTTTGGTATTAGTGGAAAAATTAAACGAAATCATGGGTTTTTGAGATTATGGATAAAAGTTTTGATGCTTTAAGGTGGATGACGATCTTGGTTGGTTGACAGTAGTGGTCAGACTGTCTTATTGTAGTAGTGTATCGTTCTCACGATATTTCTCTATACGCGTGAATCAGGACTGTTGTAGTAACCCCATAGTATACTGGTGGGGGATAGAGGAATTGGCGAAAGTAATGAAAATGAGTGGGTGGGGTGGAGGATGAGAGGAAAGTGATGTAGTCGAGCGTGCTGCGATGGATTGGTAGCCGACGAATTACGTAGTGGACGGCCAGTCTTTTGTGTTGGACTGGTCAGCGGTGTGATGGGGCAGCAGTCGGGCTTCGTGCATCGTCCGGAGACCCGAACCCAAACTGAGAAAATCAGCGAAATTCCCATTGACAATGAGCGACGAGATTCGGCGATGCCATTGCATTAGGAGTGGCATTCTTAATTCTTCGACGATTTCTGCATCAGTCGGTCCTCTCAGGCCGGTCCTTTTGTGTGGCCGGCTCATAATGCGAAGCGGTTTAAATTACTTTCGCTCTTCTGCGACGGCAGCGCCCTCTATTCACCGTTTACCCGATAATATTCGTCGTATATGGGTGCTACATTTTCGTGGACTTAGTGTCGTGACCATCTTGTAGTGTCATTCGATATAATCTAGACGCCACTTGTTGGAAAAATGTAAAGAATTATGTTTGCAGACTTCTCACGAACACAACGTCAAGCTTTTTCCAGGAAAATATAAATTAATTTGATTATGGATTAACGATCCAAAATAGTAGAGCACAAGCCGAATATAAATTCATTGATGGAGTGCAATCGAGGGTCAGCAACAGTGGGGTCTCGTGTGGCGTAATGGTTAGCGTGTCGAGCTGTTATTCCCGTGATCGCGGGTTCGATTCCCGACCGAGACTCTCGGTATTTTTCGGGCGAGGGAAATTCCTACGCACGCCAGCCTTCGGAATGGAAGTAAAGCCGTGGGACCCGTGGTTGTACGATTTCAGATGCACGTTAAAGATGCCTATCTAGGTTGTTTATATACTAAGCCGTGTAAAATTACCGGGTCGCCTCCTGAGGTGTGCCTCCTTAACAAATATCTCAGAGGGTCGGCAACAAGGTTGTCGATAAACATAGTTTACATCTGATCTTCACTTAGTTTTATGTCAGTGCAACTCGTTTGTCTTTGTGTTTCGCAAATCTTAAATTTCTTAAAGTTTTGTCAAAAACCTGTAATAAGTGAATATCGGAAGTAAACTTTATTTATCGACGATTTCAATGTCGACTTTTGATTGCAGTCCATCAATCAATTTATATATTTTGAATTATTATTGTTTAACTTCCTTCACCCCCCCCCCCTTATTTTTATCGTTGGTCACAAGGTGGCGCTAAAAAATAGGTGAGCAAAACAACCGTTATAACCGCACAGGAGTTTGTTGCGGACGAGGCTGGATTTGCTTTAAGGAAAATAAATTTTTTGACTAGCGGTCAGTTTGTTCCTGTTGGCCAAGCCATTTCGCGTCGCTGGCAACAACTTATTTCCTCCAGACACACTTTTGGTATAATTTGCCCGTTATGCTGCTTTGCCGCCTCTTCTTTCACATTTCTCTCTAGTTCTCTCTCGCTCTGTACTTGCGGTTGCCATGGCGACGTCGATGTCGCCAATCAATACTTTTTGGCTTGTAGCTTCTGATACACGGGAACGCTATGGAGCGTGGCTTCATGGAGTTTGGCGATAGGAACCGGATTTCATTTCCAACTGTAATTTTGAGATGGAAGAGCTAATCAATTGTTATAGCAAACATAATAATTCGATTTCATGGTTTTGGCTTCGTATGAGGGATTTACATTGTAAATGTGGAACATCGAATTTATGATTCCTTGCCAAAGCGTATGTCTTCAGATTCGTTTTTAATTATTCCAATATATTAATATTTTGAAACATATAATCTCCTTGAAAGTGGTCAAACCACTATTTCTGGTTCCGGTATCTGACTATCTCAATGCCATTTTTAAACCTATCGATCGCGTGATTCTAAAGTTTGATGTTTCCATTTCCCCCTTCCGATAATTATCGAATGCGTTCGAATGCAACAATTAATATTTTTTCGCCTTAAAATCCGGTTTCTATTCAATACCGACTCTCATGTTATATAGTACTGGACTGCATTTCGTGGCATACAATCACCAATGATAGCAAATGCTTGCCCATTTATAAATGCGTGTGTGTATGCAGGAGCTATACTCAATTTAATGTATGGTCCTCGCGTCCACGTGTCGAGTGAAGGCGGTCACCGTTTCTTCTCTTTCACGCCGCACTTGGCACGAATGGCTTCGGCTTCCTCTTTTTGTCAATTCGATTTGCAGCACCTATTCTATCTAGCCGTCACATGGCCGAAAGAATTTTTTTTCTTCTATTCTCGGTCTTCCAAGTATATTTCATATGTAATTGATTTGGACATGACAAGTTTTTTTCACCCGAAGACCAGGTACTCAATGGTTAAGAGTTGGACAAATCGTCTTCTATCTGGTTATAAGGAGACTCAGAGCGATATAAGTAGGCGGCTGCTCTGAAGATCTAGGAAGTATTAAAATAATCTGTTTATGGCTGTTTATGTAAATTAATACATAGTCTTGTCGAATGTAAAAACGTCTAATGTTATAACACGTTTGAAATTGCAATCCACTTGGTGATCTGTGCAAATTAAACAATTTAAAATGGGACCAAGATTTTCTTGGAAAGTTTTACCCAATTAAAGTAAAAAACACAAACATCTTGGAAGATGCTCTTTCAGTGTTGCAACCTACTTCGCGCCGTTCTGTGACGAAACACCAGAGAGAGATGGGTATGAACTGCACTGTGGGGTGGTAGGTTGGATGATCAAACTCACTGGAGGAAGTAAGCTGTTCAGAACGAAGCGGGGCCAATTTTTACACGCTTTTAACAGGAATGAAATTGAGATAAATCCGAGTGAGAGAGCGGGGGTGCGCCGCTCGTCGTGTGTCGCCTCTGTATGTCCACTCTCATCCCCGTGCACTCGCAATTATTTGTGGCCTTCTCAATTTTCCTCTCGCTCTTCTCCAGATAAAAGATTAGTGTGCTGCTGAGGAGCGGGAGGAGTGGGGGAGTAAGAGCGAAGGGGGGAGTATGGAGTGTGGTGATGTTGGGCGACTTTTTAGATATCCACGCTCGCGCGTCGCTGTTTGTCGGTACACCTTTGTCTAATAACAGTCTGACCCTCCTCCACCTACCATCGTCACCAATACGTCCTCTTGAGACTCACGATTACATTTTATGACTTAAGAAAATGGATTCGGCTTAATGGTAGGCATTTCATTTCGTGAATATGATTTGCGCCGTGATGTTCTGATGCACGTATCGTTAGAAAATGAATTTAGAATATTCTATACGATCAAGATGGCGAATCTGCCTTATAACTAGAACTATGTGTCCCATCACTTTCTTCCGCATTAGTTGATCTGAAATTGTAACCCTGCACGTCTAGTGAATTTAAAGCTTGTCATTTAAGCGAAAAAAATATATTGTCCGTCGATCATGGTCTCATTAGTTCAACGATTGCACTGAAGCCTCAATTTGTCGCGGTTGGTGTCATGGTACCGCCGATGTCATTTGTTCTTACAGCACGGTATTAAAAAAATAAAGAAAGTTGGAGGGATGCACTTTAAAATACACGAAGGGCCACAGGGCGATATTGTACTGGTCACTATCCACGGTTTTGTATCACAACTCCCATTCACCACCCCCAAGCCATTCCATCGTCCATCCTCCCGGACTTACCGTTTCATCCGGTCAACTGATGCCAGGGAACTAATGCCAGTCGAATGACTTTAATTCCGTTTTCCCCCCATTTCTCCTGTAGTGGCGATCTCTCTTTCTCTGATGCAGCATTCTTATTCTTCGTGCCATTCCTCCCCCGCCGCCACCTTTCGTCTTCCTGCTTACGGCATCCATTTATCCCCTCGTCTGTTTGTCCAGTGTATTTCGGAGCTAGATATACGATTTACGCTTAATTTTCATTTCTTCAAAGTCGAAATGCAAGTACGGGTCGGTCGAGTGGTCGCAGTTGGCGGTGTCCATCCCCTCTTTCAGACGTTTGGCCACTCCGTCGCGACCTGCTCGTCCATATTCGTTCGGTTTCGGTCAACCGTCCGCATCTATTCTCATCTCGGCATTATTTTGTAATTCCGCCGAGTCTTGTTTCCAGCCGGTGGTGGCGTTGCCATCGCCTCCTTCGTCGCAACCACCGCGATCCATTTGTAAACAGATATTTACGCACTTCGTTGCTGACCTATCTGCCCCTAAACCAATATGTCAGAAGCTGGTTAATTTACTCTCTTGTGGCCGCCTCAGAAAGATTTTTATCAATGCCTTGTAAACTGCAAATGGAATTTGCTTTCCTGTGTACTGTGCATTATCGTTATAGTTGTACGATTTTATTTGGGTATATTTTTTATTGGGCTTATATTATTATATATTTAGTTGGGCGATTCTATTTAATTTTACCATGAGAGGTTGTGTCTCAAGTTATATGTTGTAAAAATAAAGTACACGTGGAGGCAAATTTTGAAACTCATCCCCAGGTTGAGACATCCATTTTTGCTGTGCAAAATGTTCATTAATTGAACTTTATTGCAGTGCTCAGATTTCTCCTCTCACTTGCAGGCTTCATTGCGAATTTCATACGAATCCAAGATACTCAGGAGCCCACCTTTCTAAGAAAACGCCTGTTTTTGAAGTCTAGCATGAGTGGCCAGAAAAACCACAAAACCGGTAAACCTGTACCTGATGTACTCATACCGTTTACTATGCTCGTTAAGTCAACCACACTCACACTCAAACGGTTGGCATTCTGATTTTCTCCTGAACATCTTTGAAAAGATTAATTTTGAATTTCGTTTTATTGTTTATTTCCTGCGTGCGTCCAACTTGAACGCGATCTGCTAACTGGTCAGCGCGCAGTTTGTGAGTCTCATTTCATTGCTGTTGGAAATGTTACTCTTTAAGAAATTTGTCAATCAATTCGGAAAAAATATATGTGTATTGTATTTAGTTCATATCCTGCATAGCAAATCCTTTAAAAAATGTCCTTATTAAATTTTGAAAACATAGTTTTATTTCTTTGTGGGGGTATCTCATTTTAAAATGTATTTTTTCCCCTGTACCGTTCGAACATTTGTAATTGCTGTTATAAAGCCTCAAGTAAGAGACACCATTTTTTGTGCTTACCAAAATTGACTTACCGATCCTTATTTTTTTAAAGAACAGAATATTAAATTCAAACTTTCGCTTCAATGTCACTATGTCAGATGGCTAATTCCACCTACCGCAACTTTCCTTTCATTTTCTTCGACCCCCACCTTTTTGACTACCTCTCTCTCCCGTCCGTCAAAATCAATACTACCCTCCCGGCTTCTCTGCCCAGCCTATATATTTGACACCCACAAAAAGATCTCGCAATACACTCATTACAAGTAGCTACATGCACAAGTATCGTCTTACAAGTTGGTAAATTAGATATTCCTGCTGGCATCATTTTTTTTTTGTTACCTTTTCGGCGGAATGATTTTTTTTCACTTCGGGTTTTCCGTTATTCGTGACTTTGATGCCTGTCTGTTTTGCTATTTGTGCACCCGCGTGCATATGCAATGTGAAATGGAGACCAGCGCAAGGTTCTCGTTTTCTTCTATACTTTTCCTCTCGTCCCGGTTCCCCTCTTCGACCGCCATTTCCCTTTCTCCTTACGATAATAGACTGATATACAAGTACGTGTATGATAATCTGATATCCAAATGTGGTTTTCGATACGAGACGTACATTACGATTGCAGCTACATTACCGTGGCGAACCCACCTTTTTGCAACCGGGTACTGCGAATGCAATTCACACACGACTCTTGGCTAGCCTAATATATTATTCCATATATACAGTGCAGTCACGCCACATTTGCTCTAAAAATTAAAATGATATTTAAAGATCATATTGTCTGGTTCTTCAATCCTTTACAACTTGCCAAAGCCAAGTGATTTATGAAATTGATAAGTTCATCATCTAAAATTGTTATAATGAAAATAGAAAAAATACATGCTCCTTATGAATTTCTGTACTTACTTAATTTTTGTAACAATAGAAATCCGTATCAAGTTTTCGAAGAGTAATTGTAAAATATGAGTTTGGCTCAATTCTGCACCGTACTAATGTTGATAGATACTCTAAAAAATCAATTCTGTTTTATTTTTTCTGATGGTGGTTGTCATGCTGCCTACAAGTCTGTTTGCGTAGTTATGCAACTTTTTCTTATTTCGAAAGTAATACATTCCAAGTTAGGGTGCATGCTAACTCATTCATCCTGCTGATGATTCTGCTTCCGAGACATGCCAATAATGGAGATGAGTACATCGCTCATTGTTGTGCAACTGTATCCAGTGGGAGCTACTGTAGCAATCCTAGCGGCGTATCACGAATAATAAGCTATATACTCTGTATTCATCCCATTTTCTTTTGACAAAACTGGAATTACGTACATGCAAATCAGCGTTGTTGACACTGCTTTTAATTTGTGTGGTAGTTCGAATTTTGAATAAATATTTAGACAAAATTAATTTTGATTTAGCTGTATTATTATTCATGTGAACAAATAACATAAGTAGAATTATATTTAGAACTATTAATGAACACTCATTATATGCTTTTTTTCTTTAAGACTTGAGAAATTCTACGTTTGTTCATTTTTTAAATAATATTTTTATAAACAAATTTACAAATAAATTAAGCTCTCGAAAGTTTCGATCCCGGGATACTGGAGGTGCCTCTCGCATAGTGCCTGAGCACCATGAGGGGTACAAAACGCCTGTAGTGCGGTGGACTAGTTGATAAAAAAAAAATACAACACAATACAAGAAATTAAGATAAAAATGATAGTTTTAATCTGTGTGGTTTTAGTGCGAAGACGCTGGTGAGCCTGCTCAACAAATATCATACAGTGCATGCTAATCATCTAATGCATGCGTCTATTCTGGATCGACAATTTTGTGATTCTTAATGTTGGATGGAATTTTGTATTCGTATTACCATTTGTAAGGGGGGTTGTGAACAGGTATAGTATTTTCTCTCTCTCTCGCGCATGCCTATGCATGTACCATCCCACATCCATCCATGCATCTTTCGCGAAAATAGCGTGCATGACAATTGTGGACACACAATACGCTATTGTAGTCGTATTGGATTTTTGTATTCCTCCTTTTTTCTCTCTCTCCCTATCGCATCGTGAAAGATACAGCCATACATCCATATTGAAAATAATGTGATTGAAATCCATTTGTCGTCATGCCCTCTGATCTCGATGTTGTATGCTTATTTTTCCTTTGAGATAGTTAAAGTTTTAGGATATCTGAATTTAATCAGGGATGGTGGATTCGGAACAGCACCGAATGAATAAGACGAACACGAGGCACACTCGCTTTTTTATAATAATGTTTTACTATTTTAATTTGAACTGGTAATTGCGAAAAATACAAAGTTTCGAAGAGACATTCGATGCTCTCCCGAATTCACCATCTCTGATTATTATCACCCAGAGGTCTTAAAAAGTCTCTCATATCTGAATTTATTTGAGATATTGGATGACTTTTGAGTTATTGGAAGACATTGGTGTTGTCAGCCATTTTGCGTTTGCAATTGTTTGTATAATTGCAGCTATATTAAAATGAACTTGTTCCCAAATTTGTAATAACCACAATTAATTTTAAAAAATACGAGCGTTTTTAAAACCGCTCAAATGTAGTTAGAGTACACATTTACCGTATTTTGAAATAGAGAAATATTTTATCATGAAATTGTTCGCGCGGTTTTGTTAAATGCTGTTGAATAAATGCTTATTAATTCGGCCAAATCTGTTGTTAACAACCGACCCAGTCACTATTTTAGGCGTTGTCAGGAAGTGAATCCAACGATGTTGTTCCTAGCACGACAACGACATGAGGCTTCTACTACTTACATTTCCACGAACGAACCCGACGTTAGCTCAGTCGAATCCGTGGAATCGTCCGGATGTATTTCGAATGGCGGCAACTATCCGACTTGTATTGCTTATTAATAGTTTAGACTTCGGTATAGAGTTGTTGAACAGCTAGTCGATTGTCGCCGGCTCTAGCAGAGAAAAAACCGAGTGTGTAGATAGATAGAAAGAGAGAAAGCCACGTCAGGGAATTTTATTAGTGTGATAAAAGGACTTAAATTCATTGGACAGTGCTGAATTCGAGTCCAGGCGTGTCTCTCCCGATGCCTGGCCACCCGCTCTCTTCGGTACTGGAAGTTACGATCTCGTACCGTTGGGTCCCGGCGGGAATAATAAAGGAGCCGAAAAGGTCTTTTGATGGTTTTAAAATTTTCCCATCGGGAGTATGAAATGTTAAAGCTTGCCGTTGACTTACGTGTCCGTTCGTAAGACAGACAAAAATTACGCGTCTCGCTGCTGGGCTTGGTCAGATACAGCGGACTACGAAATGGAAGAGGTTAGAAAACTTACGTAATAAGGTAATATTGCTTTTTCAAGCGAACCTGCTAGCTACTAGCATAGAAGTAAGACGACGTTTTCTTCTTTAAAATGGTTGTTTAAAAGAGGCCAGCCTCAAAGTCCGTAAACCGATACATTTCAGAAGATTGTAACGGATCGTCTAAAATTGTAACAATGCATAAGTTTGACAATACTTGAAAAATATTTTAAAATTTATTGTCATGCGGTGAACCCTCGGCGACATCATAAATAATTTTAAATTACTTTTGCATGACTTTTTTACATTGCATTTTAATCATAAAAAGCATTTATAGATCTTGTTACTCCAAAATTATAATTACTTGCTGTAACACTTAGGCAAGTGGCGACTAACAAATGTGCCTGTTTCTTAAAAGCTAGTTATGTATTCGGTGCAACCAATCCAAGTTAGCTAATATTTGAAATATCTTTTGAGCATCTTTTGAAAAAAAATGCCTAGTATTTCTTTCAGTTGATGAATCGCACTGTGTGATTCTGGACATATATTGTTGTATAAACATTGAGAACACACATTAGCTGAAGCACAAATTTATTGATGTCCTATGCCTGTATATCATGTACGAGTCTGGATTAGCTAATGTTTCAGCCGATTTTCTTGTGTCTTAATTGCCGAACAATTTTTTGGAGGCATGAGCTGCCAGACTTACACGCCAAGTGGCCACAATAGTATCGAAGGAAAAAATTCCAACCCCTTTTCTAATTTTTTGTATGCAGCAGCAGAACGCCTTCGATTTTCGGCTACGTTGAAAACTTAACAGTAATTTTTTCTCAGACATTAATTAAAATTTTGTCGGCGAAGGAAAAAAAATCAACAGCTGTTTTTCAACTTTTTTTTGTGTCTGAACTGAAAGAGTTAATTTTTTCTTTTAAGGTTAAAGACGCGTTACTAAGGAGGCGGCACATTCAAGGTTAACATGATTTCCAGTTAAAACAGTTTTTATTCTGAAGAATACATAGCTTACGGGGGTCCGCCTGTACACTGCATTTTTTCGTACCGGTACTCCCCACTGTGTTGATATTTTTTTCCGAACTGTTTTTGAACCGAGACGCGCAATCCTTTTTTCTCCTCCCCTCCCTGTCCACCCCGTTAAAATCAGTCACCTGTGTTTTTTCTCTCGCCTGTGTGTATTTGCCGGCCTTGCCTAGTCATAAAAGGAGTCTCGAATCATGGAAAAGTGGCCCGTAAAAAAAGTTCAATTCTGGTTTGCTGCCTCACTTTAACGAGATAATGATTTTGACTGTGCAATTAAATAATCAACTCAATTTCCGATATACCCGTTAATTCGGTTTAGCGAAATTATCTCGCAACACACTCCCGTCTGATTGAGGATCCAGTTTGCATCTCACGGCACGATTTATTTCGCGAGGAGATATTTTTCGCGCGTTCGCTGAAGTCATCAGGGGAAAGCTGTTGGTCAGCGGTGTCGGGCCGGGGCTCACTTCGTACCGGCGTAACCCACGCTCGCAATCGCGGAGTCCGTTGATTTTCGCGTCCATCGTTACGATTTTACGATTTCCGCTGGACAATTTATCTTCATTGATGCAGCGCAACAGACATGCGGTACTTGAAAATCATTGTCGAATGACGTCAACCGATTTATCAGATCCGCGAATCAGCAATGTCCAAGGTAAGATGATTTTCAAAATGCTGTTTGGAGAAAAAACATATTTTTTTAAAAATAAACCTTAGTTAGCATGTACATTAGGTAATCAGATTTAATTAGTAATATTCAAAATAGATTAAAATAATATTGTTGTGACTTAAAGTTGTGATATCAAGGATTAATTAAATCTGAGATGATTAATTGGGGCTATGTTGTTCCATATAAAGTTCAGTCTTTCTGACAGTTCCTGCCGTTTATCCGGAGCTGGGTCAAATTACATTCCATGGCTGGCCATGATCCTCCGCTTTATTTGTCGCTCTGTCTGATAGATAACGTGTACCTGTATTTGTACGAGTATCTTTTGACAGGCTAATTGCAAAATTTTATTTCGTTATTACCAAAGCAGTCAGCCATAAACAGTATATTGAAACCAGCTCGTTAAAAAATATTTTTCTCGCAATCGAGATATCGCGTTTGTCAAGGTGACTTGGAAAATAACATCAGGTGTAGTTCAAAATATTCACGAATACATACTGTCACAATGTCGCGTTGATCGACTGTTGCTGTGTCATACATTTCCAATGGGTACTGCAGATGGTCAATCGCCATGCAATACTGATGGTCAGTGTGTCCCGGCGAAGATACGTTTGGTCAGCGATCGGCGACGGGCGAACACAAACACGGCGCGGAACTGGTCACTAAAGGCCGATGTAATTGCGCGCGTGCTGGCGAAAGGGCCGTCGTCGATGGACCCACGATGATAAAAATGCGAGCTCGATGGTTCTAGGAAGTGACGTCACGAGGCATGCATGTGGTTACTTTAGAATTACTTTCAAAATTGAATCTTTGGTTTTGATTCACTGCAGTTTGGTGACATATGACTATTCGGGCTGTACACGACACACGATAAAATATCAATTTCTCGATCACATTTGTTTTGTTTATCTTGTCACATTCTATGAGAAATTGTCAATTTCATATAATCTGAAATTGAACTGTTCAAACTTAGTCCATTCGGCTTTAAAGGAAAACTTGGTTTCTGAGATCACTTGTTCTTTGTTTTTGGTCAGGTGATCAAATCCGTGTTATGGGCGTGGTCATTCCATGACTTGATTTCGGGTTTCATTATTTGAGAATGAGCTTCGGAGATTCCGTAGGCCATAACGAATCATCTGTTTGCAGTCTGGGTATGTCCAACACGTGTGAGTTAAAATTACAAGTTCCGCGAAGATGTTCACGAAATCTGTCCGGTTTGATGTTGCGGGGGAGATTCGAACCCTCACTCAGGCCCTGACTTGGTCGAATTCCATATCTGTTGGCTTTGGTCAATGCATGTTGCGTGTCCATCTCACCGTTTATCCTTAACTCCGGATGCGACGTAGGTTTCAGTGTGTTGCTTGCTGCTACAAACTGTATATGTTGTATGAGATGACTTCGTTCACGATATGGAGTGTTGTGTCTTTTTCCTCTTGGTAAGACTGGCCAGTCTCCTAATTCCTTACCCCCTTATGACCTCTCTCTCTCTGTGTTGCTCTCTTCCAGATCCTTATACCCCACCACCACCATCTCCCCCTCGTCTATACAGTACACCCTGCGCGTTCGCTTTATCCCCACCACCTCACACACCTCCATACATTCATCTTTTTTTCCCTCTCGCTGTCCTTCCGCGTGCCTGGCAACCGCCCATAGTTTTTACCCCCTCACTCCCCCTCAACCATCGCCACCACCCCCCCTTTCATGTTTCGCTCGCCAAAACCAAAAACCTGACTGCGCGCGGTGACGTCTTCTCTGGTACTGGCTCTCTCTGGTCTCACTCTCGTTCTCTTTCTCGTCTGAGCGCGCTTTTCTTCGAATTAGTTTCATTGCTGCTTCTGTGCGATTAATTATTGCGTTTATAGACCGCCGCGCCACCTAGGTCTGTCTCCGTGGGTGTGTGTGTGTGTATGTGTGGGTGTGTGCGGATCGTCCGTTAACTTGATTACTTAAGCTTAACCAGTAAACCAAAGGATTTTGCGCGAGCATTTCTGCGTTGTTGGTAACCGCTTCCGTGTTCTCTTGACGGCGGATCGCTTGTTTTTGCTTGACCCACAAATCCTGCTGAGACCTCCGTTTTTATCAATCGAGTTGTTTGGAGGCGAAGTGCTAGTCAATGGGTGGATCACCTTAGATTAAATTGTTAAATTGTTTGTTGAAAGAATTTGAAGTTTTCTTGGGTTCAGCAAGTTGCACTTAACTGTTCTTGCTATTCATTGCCCTACATGTTGTGACAATTGTTTTTGTCAGAAATCTAAGAATATTATGTATTTATATTTTATGTCAATTCGAATTTCGAACTAGTCAGTCAAAAAATAATAACGATTACAACTGCATGACGTTTGAGCATATGTTAGGTTCGAGAAAGATGAATTGCTTCCACTCGCGATGTGATCGAAATTAATTGCAGTGAGTGGTTCCTGCAGTAGGCCTTCGGGGATCCATTGTGTCGCTGTTCTGATCGACTTTTAGGGAGCAGCGCGGCGCGCGTGATATCACGTTATTGTACTGGTCAGGGCACTGTATCGAATTGGTCATCTGTTCCCCCCCAAAAAATATACGGGCTCTACTCTCGCTCGCCCGTTCAGAGGGGGAGGCGAACAACAGTAAAAATAATTTTGGTCGGCTATATTTAGACGCCGAAGCCATACACATGCAAATCTGATTCTCCTATCGCTGCACGCGACCGTATATTCGCGCCTATTGTCCGGTTGACGTGAGATGCGATGGATGGACCGTCGTTGTGAAGATGGCAAATGGTGTCGGGGTCACTGGAAGTGGGCGCAAATCGCTTTTGGCCAACGGGGTCAACCCGACTGCTTTAGGTCGCCGCCACTCGAATCTAGCCCAATTCGCCAAATTAAGCATGAATTAGTCGAAGTACGTCTGGACAATTCTAACACAATTTTAACATAATGCAAATTAAACTTGGCCCTTCACAGGTATTTAAAAATTTGCATTTTATAGGAATTTTATGGTAGTTTTAATGCCATGCAATATTTACTTATTCGATACGATCTATTAAAATTTATATTACCTTTTGCAATTGGCGAACCTTTTAAAATCACTGGGACATTTTAAACACGCAGAACTTTAAAAATTCATTTATTTTATTTTTGGGTGTCTGTTCAATGTAATTAGTGCAGTGCGTGTAATCTGCAAATAAATAAAATAAATTACTTTATAAGTTTGAGATTTTAATAACTCTGAAAATTTTAACACGAATGTCAAATATTCATTGAAAAATACTTATTTTTTCATCTGTTTATTTTCTTTTTTGTACAGTCGGATCGTGTAAACTGTATGGTGACAATTTTCTAATCGACGAATTTATAGACCGACTCGATTTCCTCATTGCCACGGTTTCGAAAACCTGGGCGAGTGTTCTTTTGGGCTTGGGATAGATTTTGAATGATGGGTAGTGGAGGGGAGGGATTGGGGGAGACCGCCACAATCTATTTCTATAATAAGAATCTGCTGGTCCCAATCTCTCGTACGAACAATCAAATCTGCCGTCCCAATCAGAGAAAGTGTAACGTTCGCTGGTGTCCCCCACGTTGTGACCACCCTGACCCAACATCTCGCCCCCCCCCCAGCCGTCTCATCTACCCCTGACCTTATCCTGACCCGCCTCTCTGTCTATCCTACAAATCTCGTTCGACTTCATGGAGCAAGAAGGAATGTGGAGGGGGTCATTTTTTTTAGAATGGGTTCAGCTTCCTTTTAACAATTTTAGATTTTAGCTGGACGCGGTGCATCTGGCACAAGGACTTTTTTAATTCCCACTTCTTGCATCGACCGCTCGACTACATGCAGCCGATATTATCCCCCGCCCCACCTCCATCCTTAGACTAGGCTCGGTTACCATAGCAACTGACGTCGCGCGACCGTTGTCCATCCAGCGGGCAGCTGGACAGTACCAATTGCATTGTGTTTGTGTGTCCGAGCTCTTTTGCCGAAATGTGTTAATGAACGTGGCCCTGGATATATTCCCCCTATACGCCCCCTTATAAATCCTAACCCCCCACCCAATCCCCCTAAAAGCGGTCGGCACGCGCTGTTGTCCACTATTCGGCGACCACCGGTCTTATTCGGTCTTTTTAGTTCCTCTGCGTCTGTCAGATTAGGGAACGAAAATGGATGGCATGTTGACCATTGGGATAGGAGCTGGTGGATTCAAAAGCAGTCCAATGCCCGCATCACAACCCCCAGTGTATCCTCTTGAGACTCATTCCCGAGGAAAATCCTGCATTTCTTGATCAAAGTTACGCAAATAAGTACATGTGGGAAGTACATAAATCGATTTTTTAAAACGGTCAAATCATAATCAATTTGCGAACGACACGAAACCATTTTATGTTGTATAAACGGTGTATTTTATTACAACATAATAAAATAGCGAAAATATGCATGATAGTCGATTTATTATGTTGCTGTTCCCTGATTTCAATTGTTTTCTTTTAATTGTACAAGTGTAGATGGTTTCTTCTCTCACATATTTAAGACTGTTTTTCTAAAGTTTGATAAGGGAAGATATTTTTCATATAATTTGATAGTCTGATGATACCATCTCAAGAAATCTTTATTGATCACCTGTGTCAACAGCTTAGTATTTTAAAGCAATGTTGCCCTGCTGTACTAAAAAAATATCCCAGTGTCTGATAAAAAGTAGTTAATCAAGCACAGATAATGTCAACATGAGTAAAGACGCTCTCGGACGAGCAGATATACGCTTCCATGTGAAGGATATTTTATCCTATTCACGCTTACAGTTAAATCCAGATTCGGGTTCTTAGGTGGAATGTAGTTTTGACCCCATACCTCGTCCCACCAACCTCCACACTGCCCTCGAGCTCTGTTTTCGTATAGGCCTTGTCTATAAATATAAGCCAATGAAATGTATGGTTTGTTGTCTTTGTTGTAGACCGGCTCCGTTTTGACCGGACCTCGGTGACCCCTCCCCCCTTTCCCCCTCCCACACAACTCTACCTCACCCACCCCTTACTTTGCCTCTGCCCCCTCCACCCTGCACAACTCTGGCTTCCTCCAATCTGGATCGGTTGGTCCCCCCCTAAAAATCACGACACCGATTCGACAGTCCAGTCTGGTGGCCGCGAACTAGACAGACGCCCACTAATTTTTTGTCCCCTGTCGATCCATTTGTGGTTCCAATTTCTTCGGGCAGGTTCCATGGTGTCTCCGGGATTTTCGTTAAAATCGGGGCTGGAAGTGTCGTTGGTCCACCATAGTGTTGACAAACGAAAGAAAGTTTTTCTGTCTTGAAGAAAATGATTGTGTTGTGATTAGCATTGCTGGCCGATCCTTTGAAAGACTCGTTTTTTATTTCGGCCAAGTTTGTCGCAGCGTGAATGTCGCCATTTTTGTCATCCAAATGCAATCAACCTGATTCGATGGATGATCTCCGTAATGGATTTAGTGCTTATTTGAATACGAATGAACTGACCTGCAGTTGCAGAACCTACACGAACAAGTGGTTGACAATGGCACTTCGTCCATTCGCTTGTTCGTCAAAGTTTCTCCCATCCGACTTCTCCAAGTGTGGCGACTGCGGCTGAAAAACTGTGGATAATCTGCAAGAAGAATATTATAGAAGAAAGTTGAGCAGCTCATTTGTCATGCTTGACCACTACGAGCAGAATTATGGGCATCCAGTAATTGGTAATCGTCCATCTTGTTGGAAAAGATGATTGGCATTTCTGGCAAAGATGCTAAATTTCGAACAAGGTAGTGTTTCTTATTTATATATTTGATTGTGCTAGTTTTTAAAATTTTACTTTTTATTTTGTTTGTGACCCACTAGCAGCTAGTTTGAGCAGTAAAAAATTAAAGTTGTCATTGTTGAATATCAATCCGCTGTAAATCATTCTCGAATTGTTTCACTTGGGTCATTTCAATGATATAAATAAATGTTATTTGTAAATCTTAGTCTAATATTCTAGATTAGATAAGAATCGAATTTACTAATACAAACTAGACTTCTCATTTGAATTTTTGATCTATGCGATTCGTGATTTCATGTACAGGTGGTTTTGTAATTTTTTCTTGTTTGCGTGTTTACGCTGCTGAATATCAATTATAAGCTAAAATATTTGAATTCTGCAATATATGAATGAAATATTTCTCTTAGTGTTTTTAGTCACTTCTAAATACAGCAGCATGATGTATGGGTGATTTGCAACTCCATATCAGCAGAGGATATGTGTATCAGGCTACACTTGTGTGACCATCTTGTATATTTTCTTTTTCTGATGGTCTTTGAAAGTTCTCGATCTATATCTATGTGACGGCGCAGGTTTTTTGTTTTTGTTTTGCCCGTTATGAATCCTTCAAGAAACGACGGTGTCGATCGGGGAGATCCGTCCATTCAAGAGTAATGTTTTCTCATTGCAGCCACTTAATTTGTGCCACTTTTTTTTCCTCCACTCTCCCATTAGACGTCGCAGTCTATATCTCGTTTCTCACAAGTGTTGATGTGTTTGTACACAGGAGTGTGTACAATCCGTATTTCTTGGTTGCGTTTCTATGTCTGTATTTGTCACAATATCTATATACTGAACATGTATACACATATCCCGGATATAGATGTGTTGTCTATACGGATCTATCTATATACGAGTATGTGTGTTGTGATGATGGTGGCGGCGGCGGCGCTTTCGGCCGCCGCGTCGATGGCCTCGGCGCGTGTGAGTGCGCGGGGCCGGCGTGGACAGACTGTACTGATTGCATGCCAAATTAATGGGCACTAATCAGACCGTTAAGTGGCCACCGCTGCGACTTCGCCAACTGTCCACGTCAGGCCGACACGCCAGCCGCAGCAGCAGCAGCACTGGCACTGCGGACGTTAGTCCCTCTTAGCAACGGCTATTTTGCCCGCGCGACTTTGACCGCCGCTCCAAATCTATCTCTCCTCCTCGCCTTTTTCTTCGGGTAGCGCCTCGCAACCCGGCTACTGCGTCCGCCGAGATGGCCGGCATTTAAGTTTGTGGTTTTTCCTCTATTTTCGGCCCGGGCTGTCGGTGATTCTCCCAACCCGATCTTTCTGCGTCTTGGCGCCGCGTGTCGTTCTCGTCCACTCTCGTCACTTCCATCTCTCTATCATCTCTACAGTTTGTCGCCTGTCATAATATTTTTTAGTCAGTCCAGCCTTCCCGAACTCTACGAAGACACAAAAGTCTTGCGAATTTATATTTGTAAATTATAATTTACTGGAAAACATAATATGAATCCTGTTCGCAATTGTGAGTGTGCTCGGTTGTGACCGGGATTTGAACCGCGCCTCCCGAGCCCAGCCACCAAGCCGAGTGCCAAGACGCCACATTGACGCCGGGAGGTTGACCAACGTAATGGCGCCGAGCGGGTTGTGCATCTTCAATTACGTGGGTTTGGGTGGTCGGGTGGTGGTTGGGTGCGTCGCGCCGCCACCGCCTCGTCGGACCGCCCTACTGTGTACGTGCGCGGCGCCCTCCCATCCCGACGACCAACGCGACCAGAACCGAATTGTAAAGCGGCCGTTCGATTTGTGCTCTGACGTAGGCCGGTGCATCGGCGCTTCCTTTTTTCACCATCTCAAATTGGAACAAAATTGCAACTCCATCTCATTACATCGTACAAAAATCTTGACGCGATTTCAAATGTGTTTGTGAACAAAATTGTGCACAATTCGTCGCTGTCAATTGTTCTGTCAAGACTTTTAAAACTTCTTGGTGAGACTCTTCCTCAAATATAGACATTTCTGATTCAATATGCCATCGAGCAATAATTAATTCATGGATCACAATTTTGTGATACGTCCCATTTGTTCCTCTATACTGTGCATGCGCACGTATGTACCTGAATCCATGATATTGTAGCAGTTCTACCTTTTCTATCCCTTACGGTTCCCTTGAAATTCCATTACTCCTTACCGTATGATTACAACAACTAGACACCGCACAACATAAATTCACGCATTCAATTATTTTTCGAATCAATATAATTTCTTCATTCCCAACGTTAGTTTTATTATGTCTTTCTTTTTAACGAGTGCCAACTGTTCGATGCATCGATTGAGACGCATAGAATTTCCTGCCTAGTCCGCATCTCTCGCGACGAGACCATGCGGTTGATGCGTGGCGATCAAGCGGCACGCTGTCACTGTCGTTTTCACCTCCGTCCGTCAGTCCGTCGGCATCCACGTGCTCTCTCGTGCGGCGTTGGAAAATAAAAAGACGCGGAGAAACGCTGGATAAGTCGCAGCGAGATGCCACTGTCTGTCCCGGCGCGCAGCACTCGCCGTTAGCATGCCGTGTAGTGCAGTGCGGCAGGTCCACCGGGTGGGGTGCGTACATAATCTCGATCCTCCTCCTTCTCTACTCGCTGTCCACCTCCCTCTATGCGCAGCACCATGGACGCGACTCCGCCACATCTACACGTATGTGTATGTATGAGAATCCCATCACCACCTCATCCACCATGCCACCTATGTAGAGCTTACTATCACACGGGCGCCTCGCCCCTCCCTCCCACGTGCCACCCCACCCCGCCCCGCCACCGTGTGTGTGGTGACCAGCACCACCCAATCCAACGGCGCGCGCATGTGCGTGTGTGTGTGAGCCGCCGCCGCGGCTAGAGAGAGCGAACGCGCCCTGGCGGATTTGCAACTTTATAGGATGTGTGTTCGCATATGCTTTGTAAGTTCACCGTAGTAAAAGATTTGCTTTTTCTCTCGCTCGCGTGCCGATGGATCATCGTGGTCGACATCAGCATCCTCTCCCGTAGCGTGTGTATGTGTGTGTGTTTTGTGTGTGTGGTGGTGTCTCGCCCCGTCGGGTTTCTCGGCGTCCGCGGCCACGTTTTTCCCCACGCGTGGTGGATCCCGATTCTCGACTCACGGACAAGATAAAAAAAAACTCCGACCGAACTGCTGGTGTGAACTCCCACCCACCCCATCCAGAACTGGCATCTCGTCAACCGAGAATCGTCGACAAACATTAATTATCGTTACCGACTCGTTTAGAATAACTCCGGACTTCGTTGACGACACTGTTGCCACCACCACCAGCACCACCACCATCCAAATCGACTCGGGGTTTGTGTTGGGGTTGGCCGAACGTCGAATTTCGCGCTGCCGGAGGAGCAACCGTCTCGCGGCATTTGTCACGTGTTACATGTACTGTCTATAATAATCTATCCGTAGAAACAACCGTTCGCGCGCGTATTAATTAACGAGTTTGTTCTCTCTCGCTCTCTCTCTCTCTCTGGCTCTGGCAAGCTCTCGCCTTGTCTAAGTCGCGGTTTTTGTCGTATCTATCTCTTTCTGTATATAGCCGGGGCGCCTCTTGGCTCCCACACGCTGCTCAATCGCGTCACACACACACATACACACACACAAACGCCAAGCCGACACGGTAAGTGCGAAATACCGATTTTTGTATTCGGCGTCGCTTAGCCACACCCTTAATGAAGATTTCACCCTCATTACCAGAGTCAGTGTGTGGGTGGTTGGTGGTGGTGGTGGTGACGGGGGTGTCTCTCTCTCCTTCGCTGGGGAGTTGACCCCCCCCCCCTCTTCCACCACCACCACCACCATCTTCAACCGTCTCTCTCGCCTTCTATATAGATATCCATTATGGATGGATGGATGGTGGCGCTCGCTGCACATGGCAGCGATGGAACCACCCTCGTCGGATGCGGTACTGAGGCAAAGCCTCGCTTTGTCGTTTGTGTGTGTCTGTGCGTATATATATATATATATATATATATATACAGGACGCCGTGAAGGGGGGCGGGGCGGACAGTGTCATGTTATTGATTGAGGCTGGCTAATTAATGGGTTTTTCTGGGCCTTTTTGACCGCTCCGTTTGGCAGGCGGGGTTCATTTCTATGAGGCTTGATGTTTTCTGTTGAGCAATGCGGTTTGTAGCTGGCAGGTGATGGCAGGTGCGTGTGAATGCCATTATAAAGCCGGCTGCAATCTTAATTTACATATCGAAATGTAATTTTTGTATAAAATGTGAATGCAGATTTTATTAATGAGAACATTTGAAATGATTGGTTGTCGGTATTTGTGAATATTTCTAAGTTGATTCGTTTATTATTTATCAACTGAATGGAAAAATATATGCTCTGTTAGTCACCTGCACGAGGCTTGGAAATAAGTTTGCGGATTCTAAATATTTATGCAAATTTGGTAGTTAGACTAGTAGTCACCATTTTTAATATTTTCGAGCAGATTAAATATTCGTAAATATTTTAATTCATCCATCAACATCGATTTCAATGTGAGGTGTTCTGATCATTTACTTTCCCATGTTTCTAACCACTTTTGGATAAACTATGAATTAATTTTTAGAAAAATAACAAAAATAATTCAAAATTTATTTTCCAATGATTCATTGAAAGAGGAGACAAAAAATATACTCGTTTAACAGCAACGCCTGTTGTTCAGTCTGGCTGGATGCAGGTAGCTCAGTCTGGTCGGTTTAATTGCTGGGTTCTGACAGCATTTCTGGCGTTGACATGACTCACTCCCGTAGACATAGAGAACCCCCGAACACCGACGCTACTGCCATTTTCAGGTCTGCGTTTCCATCGAGACACCCAGCCTTCCGAACCTGAAACGCGCGTACGCCACATTGGCCCACGCCATGTCACGCAATGGCGGCGGGCCGCATACATTTTTTTCTCCTCCTCTCGCATTTTGTAAACACGAGTCATTTAACGATTAATGGAAGGCGTAACCGCGGGTAGTCGTGCAGCCGTTGTCGTAATTCGTGCGCCCATACCGTCGTCGAGTTTCAGTCTGCGGATCAAACCCCCCCCCCCCCAGGCTCTGGCCTTGAGTCTCCGTCCATCTAATTTTATTGTTCCCAATTTAAAAATAAAAACGGTGCCTGTCTTAATATACGGGTTTAATTCTATTGACTCGTTAGGTTTTTTCCTCGATGTCATTCTGCTACGCACGCGTGAATCCCGCGTTGGCACGTGGCTTATCCGTGTCGTCACGCTTCCACCCTTAACCCCCTCATATTTTGACCCCCCCCCCCTCCGATGCGGTATCGCCACTTGAAGTACGTCGTTACCCTTCTGTAAAATTTCACTTGATATTTATCAGATGTTGAAAATCCAACCCCCCATTTAGGTCCTCCTCCGCTATCCAGACTCCCCTTTATTCCCCCCCCCCGATTTAGAGTATATCCGTCACCGTAACATCCCCTCGATCCATCTACCCCTTCCCCCTCTTTAAAGTAGGGGAGGAATCGGTTAGAAAGGGTGAGAAATAGCTTGAGTGAGAGAGTGCGAGAGTGAAAAAAAAGATGCGGTGAAGGTACAATTTTAAAAGTTAATAGACAGGAAAAGTTAAATTACGCTCTGGACCGCCGCTGCCTCCCTGTTTTTCCGGTGGTTGCTTTTGTTACACAGCATCGTCCTCTCATTTTTTTTGCCCGAGAGAGGGGATGCTGTGGCGTTTGCTCTGAAGGCAGATCGAATAGAAGATCGAACTTTCGAACTTTCATATTGAGATTCGTTTCCTTTCGTTATCTGCTATATAGCTACACGCGTCGAACCGAATATCCTCTTATTTTTGTTCGCGCTGCTTCTTGGTTTCGGGTTCGAATCCCGCTTATTAATCTGTGAAGAAGAGATGTGTTTCTTTCGTACGTTTCTTGCAATCTGAAAACAGTTTTGATTATTTTGTCAACATTTTTCTACAAGTTTTTACTTTTGTCTGGATTGTGTTCATCCCGTCCGGCATTGTGTTAATAACGAATTTTTAAATTTTCATCTAATTTTATGTGTATAGTCAAGTGGCACAAAACATTTTCCGTTTCATTTTAAAATTCGATTATGACTATGAAACAAAGTGATGATAGCCAAATTTACATCTTACTGGGTGTTTGAGCCGAGTGAATTTGCAATTTTTGAATGACTAAAGTGCTATCGACTGAGATACACGAATCCGTTTTCTATTTTGACGCTGGCTAGGACAAACCGTAGTCCTCTATTATTTAGACACGGTTGACCTTAAACTATCCTCTGAAGTGGCATGATCGCGCTGTAAATCAAGAGAGCGTCCTTTTTCTGTTGGATTAGACAGCTTTATTGGACATTAAAATTAAGTTTTGTCAGAAAGCGCCCACCGTGAACGGTACCCCGATGTATTGGTAAAATCACTTTTGACCTGTAAAGCAATATTTTAATCCAAGCCTGTTTTTTTTTTCGAGAATTGTCCCCCGTCTTTCTATTAAATTAATCGTTTTCATTTTCCCTACGGTTCTTCGCATGTTGTAGACAAGGGCACAAGGGCATTGAGGGATGCTCACAATGGTGACTAATCAAGGTGAAGGAAAGTTTTTTTTGTAGACGGGATCCTGGTTTTGCAATGCGATTGTAAATCACACATTTTTATGCCAAGTCTTGCTTTGCATGAAATAAGTGTTAATTATAAAAACAAAAGCTGCACATTTTGATTCATGTATAATTTACAAGGAAAGTCGTTGTGTGTCGTGATGAATTTAGTCATTGAATGCATTCATTTTCACAAAACAAAAACCCGTTGGATATTGTTACCAATATGAAAACCCGAATCAGATATTTTTAAATTTATAAATTCATATTCGTGTTTTGCATACGTATGCCGATTTCAAAAATGGCGAATCTTCGCATGCATATTTAATACGGTTAATTCATAAATCCATATATTTTGGATAAATATCGGATGAAAGCATTATTGCCAAAGCACAGGTCTTCACGTATAGGAATATGCTCATTTCATAATTCCCCTTGTCCTTCGCAAAATAATTAGGCAATCAATTTTATCACAAAGGACGAACAAAGTTTCGGATTTATTATCGGAATCGGAATTCTTACTTTAAAAACAAACAAATCAAAAACAACAAAAAAACAAAAAAATCTTCTGAAGCTGGGAGCACTTTTCGTTCAATATTATCGCTATTTGTTGTGCGCCTCTATCATTTCAGTCGGTGCCTAGCCGAATTAATCATTTTCTGTCGTACAACCGGTGACCTCTCGTCCTCATAAAACTTGCATCAGCCATTCAGCCATTCCTATTATTAATTATGAACTCCAACTTGCTGCGCTTTTACGACTACGGTTACATAGTATAGGACGTGCAATATGTGCATTTAAAAGTTTCCTTTCTAACGTCTAAATAATAAATCGATCCGTACATGTCTGACGTCTTCCTGCGTCGTGTGCAACGTTCGTAGGCTTATTCGGCGCCACCGCGTAATTTATGGTCGGATGCTATGCTTAAAAACTAAAGCCTACCAACATCAAGGTAGTTAAACACAGACGCTATAATTTTTGGAAAGGAGGTAAAAAGCACATTTTCCGCTGAAAATTATTCGCCTGTGGTGCTGATCCGAAATCGGAATTTATTACGCGGGGAGAAAGCGACAATTTTTATTACTGTCAGCAAAAGTTCAAACGCGACAGGAAGCCAAAGTATGGTAAAAAAAAGAACACATGGTAATAATGCTGGAACATAATCACCGAGAATGTGCTAAAACCGCAACTGTAAGAAACCTTCTTTTTTTGTCATTATCATCATTTTGAGCAAATGAAAAATACGCGTGTGTGTGATTTACCGTGTGATAAAATCATTGTCACCGCATGCTGTCGCTATATTCGCCAGCGCCTACTACACGGTGTACTATGATACTTATTTAAGCTATATGGCGCGTTTTTATGGTTTTTTCCAGTAATCAGGAGCGAGAGGTTAGACCAGCTATGGTTTCGCAGTATATACATGTAATGGCATTCTGTTTGTTTATATAGTTTCTCGGAAATCGAAGAATTATTCACATAATTTAACTAGAAATGCAACCTGCTGCGTGTGGCTGTTTTTTCTGCCCATTTTTTTTGTCGCGATTTACTTTAAACTTATTTTTTTGTCCACCTTGCTAAAAGGGTGTTCGACAAAAAAATGTGTTTTCTTTGACCAGAATAATGGTTGAAAAGACCACCACCGTTAAGCAGTAAAAAATTAATGTCGTTTTGTTTGCTCGGGCGCAGAATAATTTATGTCATTCTACCGTTCATTTTATATTATTAGTGCCACGCATTGATCGCTGCGTGCATGTGTTGCCAACACGGCGGGTCGATTTTCTTGGCGTGCCCATTGGCTTAAGTGCCAAAGACCTCGAGGCCCATTGCCTCCCGTTTGGTGGAAGGAATGGCTAAAATAGCGTTATCCAGTGCAGATGCATTTTGCCTAGCTGACGAGGTGGCCAAGTCCTGGTGCTGGTAACATCCTAATTTTTACCTATATATGTTGAATTTGTTTAGCTCACTAGTTAGCTTTTAATAGTGGATCAGTGTGAAATGTTAAAATAACATACGCTAAAATATTTCTTTAACTTATTTTTTAAAATAAATAATCAACTGTTGTCAACCGCCCATGTGGAGTTTTGTACCCCTCACGGTGCTTAGGCACTATGCGAGTGATCACATCCAGTACCCCGGGATCGAAATTTTTGAGAGGCCGCGCCGGGAATCGAATGCGGGACCGCCGAACCACAGTCAGTCGCAATCCTGACTGGGCTACTACGAGTCATACACTCGTCACATTAGCACATACTGACCAGTTAAATTGAAAAAGAAAAATTAGACTTGGACTGTAAAATGACTTCACAACAAAATACTATTACAGATAATACACCACAGATATAAATAATATTAGTATTTGCTTCAGATAGAATATTACCTAGAAATAAATCCAAGCCGAATATAATTGTCAACAAATGAAATAAAAGTGTAAAGATCGAAATAAAAATTAAATATCATTAATAATTTCCATAGACATATGAAATAGTCTTAAATTTGGTTGAGAAGATCACCTTGGTCGACTTTTCTCTTCCAGGTATTCCTGGCATCGACCTCTTACATTTCTTTTGATATCATTAATAATTTCCATAGACATATGAAATAGTCTTAAATTTGGTTGAGAAGATCACCTTGGTCGACTTTTCTC
>JAQGBY010001348.1:0-30173 GCA_034698785.1 Mycogona germanica
GTTGCGAAACGTCACCAAATCGGCCAATCACAGGGCGACGAAGATTTTTCTTCGCGCCGAAGATTCGTCGGGAAACCATACCCAGTACATTAATTAAAATGGCTAAGGAAATTTAAATATTATTCCTTAACTGACTTACTGAAATTTTTACAAAATGTCGTAACAGTTGTCAATATCAGGTGTAAATTGAAATGGTAACTTTAAACTTCCTACTTTAAACTTCATTATAACGAGCTTCGAGCAATAGGAGCACACAACTGGTTTGGAAACTGTAGACTGTTTATTCTGAGACGACTAGAATTTTAACTTTGACGATTCGGATCCAAATAAAAATGTACTGGTTATTGGGTTAAGCAATCGTTTTGCTTCATCTGATAACCAGAGAGACAGGAATAATACACAGTGTGCGTAGAGGGATGGCCTTTCTTGGTGATGAGGGGGCTGCGTCCTCATCTCAGAAAGCGAGAAAAAATGAGATTGTGTGTGTGAGAGAGAGAAAGAGAGAGAGAGAGAAGAAGATAGATTGAAAGAGCATTTTTTCTCGGACCGGCGGTGTAGTTAACCCCTCCGTCGTAATTTGTTACTTGCCACCGAGTCTCAGCATGCCGCCACCGCCGTCGCCACCGCCGCAGCCGGATCTGCAGGAGATGTGACAGCAACTCGCGACGGGGATTATAAATATAGTTTTTATTTTTTTCTTCTTCTTCTTTGCTTTCTATCTTGGGTGACAGAGAGTTCCAGGGGATAGACGGGGGCAGAAATGCCATGTGCCTTCTGTAAGGGGGGAACGCCCGGGGCTAGAAAGCCCAAGACTTCTCATCTACAATATGCCCGGCGACGTGTGCCGAGTTGATGAATTGCGAGATGGCTTCAATAAATTGTCGACGAAATGGTTTGGAAAAATTATTTTTGATGCGTCTGTCTCGCAGCTAACGAAAGCCAATTTTATTTACAATTACATGTATGAAATTGAAAGAGGGAACAATAAAATTGCAGGTAAAAATGGTGGGCAAAGATGGGGGATAAGGCATACCGTAGCAGCTTCTGTCAAACCTAGGTCAATTAAATTTGTAATTAAAATTGTTTATTGTGAGAGAGAGAGATCACCATCTACATTATAATCCTGATAGTTTGTCCGCTCATATTAATTCTCATTTTTCAACGTAATGCCTTAATTATGACCTAACGAAATTGAATAGAATATGAGCTGTAGATAATTCCGCTAATTTGTAGCCGAAAATATACGAAACCAACTTGTCAAACGTTCCCGTTAATGCGACAAACCGGGGGCGTCAAACTAGATATTCTGTCCAGGGCGTTTTCACGCTTCCATACGAATGGATGAACGAGAGCTCAGTGACGTCTCAAATGCTTGCCAACAAAATCAAAATGCGTGCCGATCGGGTGTGTGCGGGTCCACCCAGCAGCGCCAGGATCCCCGGCTCCACACACACGCCCCCTGTTGGCATCCAGGCCACCCGGGGACATCATTTTAACCACGCGCCGCTCGGCGGAGAGACTCACTAGCAAGAATTCTGTTTATTTTCGTTCACTTTTTCCGGGGACAGTTTGCCTTCGCTCTAAGCAAATGATGTCTTTTATCAAAGCCAAATTTGTCAAATAATCTAGTTACCGTCAAGATGTACGACCGCGCGCGGCCCAAAAATGCCACCCGAGTTTTTCGAGCCCTCGCCGAAATCGTCTCGGGACTCTCTCAGGTCTCGCAGACAAACGCACTTGTTGTTATCGTTTCGTTCGCCAATTTCTGGCTTTTTATTTTTTTTGGTGGTCTGGCGATGTTGAAATAAAACTGATTGTTATTCGTTGTTGGTTTGGTTTACGTTATTTTTTAGGCGGGGGGGGTGGAAGGGAGGAAGAGGACACACGACGTCAAACAATCTGGCAAAGCAAAATGTGTCACGGCGATATATATATTTTGGGCTGATCTCATGGAAGGAAAGACAAGTTAACCCGTTACCTTTGAGAAATTTTTGTTTTTGTTACCTTAGAAATTTTCTTAAATCCTTAAATGGTATCCTTAGCTTTCTGCAGGTTCTTTGCAGGTAATTTAAGATGTCATCTTCTTAATCTGTATCTTAAATGCAAATCTGGAGTCGTTGCAGAATTTCTCAAAAAATATTCTTAACACCTTTAAAATTTATACTCAGTAATATGGAAATTTGCACTGTTCGATTTTTCAGAAAAATATTTACCGCATACCACAAATTTTAAAGGTGTTAAGAATATTTTTTTAGAAATTCTGCAACGACTCCAGATTTGCATTCAAGACACAGATTAAGAAGATGACATCTTAAATTACCTGCAAAGAACCATTACAGAATTCATGCTGTCTCATCGCTCACTTTATGAAGCCACCTATCCGATCGACACTGTACGTTGTTGCCGATGATTTTCAGTGTACACGATTTTCATTTTGTCTCTCTGGCGATTTCTTTTTCGACGCTGTTGTTCATTTCACAGGCCATTAACTAAGTTAACAATGATCATTAGACGCGAACGCATTCGATCTTAATTGTCTATGGCGCACGAAACGCGTCGTCATTGACGACCTACGACTAGAGATCTAACGCCGGCCCAAATATTTCTAGGCCATTTCACGTCACGCGGCGATTGTTTAACTTTGCGGTTAGACCATTAAACGGTCATTCGGCGGTGAATTTGTTGTGCCAGACAGAAGAACCCCGGTGAAAGTGTTCGAGGAGGATGGGGGGAGAGGTGGTGGGGGATTGCTCCCATTTTGGAGAACCGGCAAGTCTAAAGTTTGCAGGTGCATTTGAAATATGTTGAGACAACATAGGCAGCAAACTTGATTAACGAAACCAAATTTTATGAACAAATTGGTAATACAGGTTATCAAATATGAAACACTACAGTAGGTAAATTAAAATTCGAAAAAGTATAATAATAATGTATAATAAAAATACACTATATGATTTAGTTAAACGCCAGGATTTAATTATAATAGTGGAAACATGAACGCATGATGCTGGGCTCACTAATATAAACTGGCGACAATCTAGATATAATTAAATTTGATGAACAGCCCAAAAATTTAATAATTCTAGCGATCCAAAATAAGCACATATAAAATACGAGTATTACGTGATTATTGTAATATTCGTATTTTATATGTGCTTATTTTGGATCGGTAGAATTATTAAATTTTTGGGCTGTTCACTAAATTTAATCATATCTCGATTGTCGCTGGTTTATTTTGGTAAGCATCATGCGTTCATGTTTCCACTATTGTAAATTAAAATTTCATTGAACGAATGAAAGTTGATCGAAAAAAATTGACTTTTGTTTTTCGTTCTTGAATCAACGAACTGGAAAAATATAATAAAATAATATTTAATAAATTTTTGGCAAGGGATTCGCCGATGCCAGGATTTGACCACTGAATGTTTTAAGTAACTAAATTGTCTAGGACTTAAACCAACTGAGAGACGACAACTACTCGATGACAGTTTCATTGCAAAATTCATTATCAAGTTCTTGAATAAACATACGTGTGATATATACATGTATATAGATAGATATGTGAAATTTGTGACTGATCCAGTGCTCGAATCCCGACAACTATAAAATTGAATATTCTCGCATTAAGTTTCAAATCTGAATCATTTTGGATCTGGAATTTCCATTTACTGTAAAATTGCATCTGGTGCTTGGGCTCTTTATAAGACAAGATCTAAACAGGTTTTCTGAGATTCATGAAACAACAATTCAAACTAATTTCTTCCCCAGCTTCTTCTGTTTTTCGGGTTGCGGTGAGAAATTCGGCAACCCCCAGAAGAATGGGCGCGTTTAATCGGTTGATCTCAGGAGGATCTAGGAAGTCCACCCACGGATTTGAGCCCGGCGTCGGCATCCAAAGAAACTGGTTGCAACAAACAACAACATCTCCAGCACATCGAATGCAATCCACCGTATTAGCTACGCCGTCGATTTCGCGAAGACGACGCCGCCAAAACAAGAGACACAAAGAGAATTAGTTGCGCCACTGCGGGATTGACCTTTTTCGGGCGGATTAAAATTGCGCGCCTAATTAGTGCTTTGAATTAATTATTTCGCTCCACTCCTGAGTTGGTGGTGGCGGTGAGGAGGAGGAGGTGGGGGAGGCCTCGTCGTCAAGCAAAAGCAGACCTCACCTTCACATTCTGGCGAAACCAAGGCGGTCCTCACAATATACCTGCGTACACAATACAACACATGCCCGCGCGCAAACTTTACGCATTTATACAATGAGTTTTGTCTGTGTACCTACAAGTCGATTTGCGCGTATGTAAATAATTAAAAATTAATTATTCAGGGTCCGCCTATTACCGGGTTGACAAATAGGCGCATGCGCAATACACCGTCCTGACACTACCCTACAACCATATGAAACACACGAGAAAGACTCACAAAATGTAACCAGGTCAGACAGGGTTTCGTGGCCTCACGGGCATCTGGGTCCGTGACGCGGGTTCGATTCCCGACCGAGATCTCTGAAATTTCTCGGCATGAGGAATTCCTAAACGACGCCTTTCTTCGGAATGGAAGCAAAGCCGTGGGACCGTTAAGTTAAAGATCCCCAACTAGGTTGCTTATACTAAGCCTGGACTAGGCAAAATGACCGAGTCACCCCCATTGGTGGACCTCCTTAACTAATATTACATTTTTCAGTGACCTCACTAACATCAATGAGACGGTTTGTCATTGAAGCGAACGGAGTCAATGGTGTCACTGAAGTAGAGCAATTTAATTTTAGTCCACGTCATGGAGTTTCGAGGGTTCCCTGTTCAGGTTTGGTGGACGGGTGACAACTTCCAGGGGCATGTTCCTCTCGAGCACTCTTCCCCCTCTCGTCAACCTTCCCAGTTCTGCGCAGGTGCAACGGAAGCTCGGTGATGGGCTACAAGCTTCTTAGAAGAGTTACTAATTTATCGGACATGTTTTTCGCGCGAGTCACATTCTTTTTTTTGGAGGGGGAGGGGAGGGGATATGTCACGGCGAAACCGGGTCTGGTACCCAGTGTGTTGCTTCAGTTCCCGACTGGGTCGGATCGAACGTGTTGGTGGACAAAACGGGTCATCCTTTCCCGTCGGTGTGTCGGAGGCAAAGACGGGCCCGACAAATTCCGTTAATTTTAATGACCCGTGCTCGGCGATGTAAATTAGTCGAGGTACGTGGATTGTCGCGATAAGCGAATTTACGATGTCGAAATATGAAAAATTGCTCGATAGTTTCTGTGACATCATCATATTGGGATGACAATGTGACTCAACAATGTGGAAGATTCGAGCACAGAAATCGCCAACCTTAAAACTCGGACTAAAAATCACATTAAGACGTAAAAATTGATCCAAGAGACGTAAGATTAGAAGAGACGTGAGATTAGAGTACGTTACCTATTATCACGCAATAATTCAGACAACACAATCATCATTTTGAACTGAATTTCTGAAATCCTGATTCCTGAAAACCTTTTCCTTCATCTGGGTTCTACCTGGAAAGGAATCGTATTGACTCTTTCAATTTTTTGCTACAAGTAAAACCAAATTAGTTTTGAACTCAACTACAAATGGTCTAGATTTATCTGGTACTATTTTAAATGTAGGTCTATGTTTTTTATTTAGGTGAAAAATAACTCAGGAGGGATAGAATAGACCGATGTTTGTTTAACTACTGTATCTTAAATACTATTCGAGTTTGTCAGTGACTAGAAGAATAGACGGGAAATGGCGGTCATTTTGAAAGTTTCTCCATTGATGCCAAAGAACGATAAGGAGGAGGAGTTTCTTCAATTCTGAAGCTAGTGCAGACGCCGTGTTCTAATTGCCAATTAGAAAATGCCAAGACTTGCCTCTGGTCTCTCTAACCACAAGTCTCGGCTAACTCTGCTAACTCCGCTAACTTACTTGGAAACGACTTAGAAGTCGAACTAAAAGAAAACAACATCTCCAAACTAACTTTGACTCAACCCGAACGACGAATGTTTTGGAAACAATAGAACCCCCTTAATTGCATGGGTTAAAAGATTAGACGTGGCATTTGGGGAACAAGTCTGGCGAGCTTATACAAATGACGTCACCCCTTATCGTGTTTTCAACAGAAACTGTAACCGCTTCTAATCTGTATTTAAAATTAGATGTCAAATCTGTTAAACTAATGACAATACGTGTATACGGAATAACAACTGAATCGTAATTGAATATCTATCGAGAGGAAATGCTAATGCCAGGACTGAATATGTAATGTTTGAAAAGCTACAATTTGCATTCTTATTAAAAATGAGGCGGCTTACGAAAATTCCCATCATTTATTGACAAATTGATCACTGTTCTTACAAGAATCATATTATTTTTTTGTATAAAAATATATACAACGAACCAGTGTAGACTGGAGCAAAAAAATTGGATCTTTCTTGAGCCATGAAAACAGCTCTCACCTAATGAAAGCTGACAGCTTTGTTATTTGCATGACATTAATTTTTAATATAGGCTTAGGATTTCATTTCTCCCCATAGACGTGGTTCCGATTTGCATGCGAGGGAGGATGGGGGAGTTGGAAGAACACACATGGCGAATGCTAAATCAGAATGTTTCGCATTTAGGCAGCAAACGAAAAGATATGTAGCTCTTCATTTTGGACCCATGCTGCTTCATAGTTCTGATCTTCATCTTTGAAAATCTTCAAGTTGAGTGGGGGCGTCGCGAATTTCGGATTGGCCACTGAATAGGAGAAATTATCGTGAACCAAATACTGTAAAGGACGACGCACTCTAGAGCGTTTTGAGTTTAGTGTTTTTATTTTATTGGCAACTAATGTTTTGTATTTTTCTTTCTGATCTTTGCAGAATACGTAACGAAATCAGTGGCGGCGCCTGGTGTCCGAAAACCATGATCACCGAAATGAGCAAGGAGTTCCTGGAACTCGATTTGCGGAACATGCAGGTGATCACGGCGGTGGAGACTCAGGGTCGGTTCGGAAATGGCCAGGGCCAGGAGTTCGTCGAACACTATCACCTGGAGTACTGGCGTCCCGGTCTCAACGATTGGATGCGATTCAAGAGCCGCAAGGGGGAGGAGGTAAGCAGCATAACATTTCTTATTTCTCGTATTTTTCGTCACCTTGAAAAATGCATAATTGAAATTGCAACCGTCGCAACCATTACCAGAAGACGTCATTTCGGAATGGTGCGTGGCCACCCAAGAGTAGGGTTTTAGTCAGCTCACGGACCCAATCTTGGCGGATTTGACAACGAGACCGAAATAAATTTTAATACATTCCCCATTACATACAGGGGCCACAGCTGGCATGAGTGCGGCGAGACTTCTGGCAGCAGCGTGCGCTAATATATGCACATTAGCGGCGCATGCGCAGTGGGTACCCTTTTTTAAATCTTACACGCACCCGCACGCACACACACAAGCAATTGAGGTCCGCGCCAATTTAAATAATGTTGCTTTTAGTCGTAAAAATCTAGGGGGGTGGGGGATGGTGGGGGGGGGAAGCGAAATCACTTATCTGAAAATGTGTACGCGTAAGAAAAGGAAATTGCACTGATAGATATATTGGCGTCTGTGAAATAATCGCGGACTGAAAGTTGGCAAGTCCTAAATAAATTCTGTTACTTGGGGAGCTATCAAAAAGTATTAGAAATATTTATTTCTTCTCTGTTTTAATCAACTCCTTAGCAGAACGTGCTCACGACAATGGAGACACAATTACATTCGAGTGTTTCAAAGCTCGTTTCCACTCGTGTATTTGCTTCAGGTACATGTATCCAGATCGTTATCTACCCACGTATTTTTTTCCCCCGATTTAATCTGGATTTTCTGAGACAAACCGCAATGGGGGTTGCAACTGAAACCAAGATTCGAATATTCTGTTTTGTCGTTGCTGCGTTGTCGTGCGAAACCAACATTTGCAGCACGCAAATGCGCAGAATATAAATAGTTAGTTTCGAGAATACATTTGGTCGCGAATCATTGATAAATATCACAAATATCAACAAAAAAATCAAATACAATAAATCACGTGATATTTGAAATGATAGCTAAACAATCAATCCTAATGACATTCATTTATACGAATATTTTTTATATTTGTATAAACAGAATGGTAAATGGAAATTGAGCATTAGTTAAACGGCCGTAAATGATTGAAAATTGGCTGGGGAAATCATTCGTGTACGGTTTTCTGTGTGCACTGCAAACTAGGTCATCTTAAATTAATACGAATTGTTGCATTGAAGTGTGGTCACCCAATTAAGATTTTTCTGTCGTAAATTTCAACTAATTTTTAATTGTAAGACTCCTTCTGCGTATAGAGAATTGATTTTTTTGAACCTTCTATAACCAATGCTGCTACAGGAGTCTTACAAATAAAATACGCAAAGGAGATTCTCTACTTCAACGTATACACTTAGAATGCAATAGGGATCTTTTTCAGCCATCTTTAAAGGTAATTTCACACAATATCTAATGGTGTGACGTCATAGGACGTGTTTTATTTAGATGTCTCCTAGTAGGAGACGAGACACCAACAATCTTAACACGAACCACGTATTTAGAACACGGACCCAAAGTACGATGCGCTGCGTTCGCTGCATTCCAATCGGGGAAATTTACTGCTCCGGCATTCCGCAACCGCGAGACGCACAAGATGGCGTCCGAATTCGCGTGCTGACGTCACGTGACGCGTCCAACGCGACACGCAAAACGTTGGGCTCGTTAGCGTTCGCTGATCGCTCGGTGGAGTCGGCGCGCGCGCCACAGGTGGCGAGAAAAGTAATTAACCGCAAGCAACGAGATGCCGATCACGACGGTCATTCATCATCGTACAGGGTGCCTATTTTCGTGTTTCATGGCCAGTCAAAAGATGGAGTGGAACAGACTTTTAATCTATGGTTGGCTTGTTGTGCCGCTTTGCTGTCAAGAAAAGGTGGCGGCTGTATATCAAAGGAAGAAAACAACTAATTAATTTAGCTAGCGCAATAAATAATTTTCATGCCATTATGTTACTCTCTTAGAACTTGTAATCATTGATGAAAGTCAGGTTAGTAATTAATGATGTCAATAAGTTGGGGTTAGAAAACTTGCGAATGAAACATTGTTAAACAAATCGAAAATGTTTATTTGTATGTCTAAGCTTTTCGAGTGAACTTTCGTACTAGAGAATGATTTTACGTTCTTGAAGACTTTTGATTAAGTTTTTCTTAGAAGTTCTTGTACGTTTTTCGCGGACAATTTACCGAGTTGAAAGTCAGGTTCCGGCTGATACAATATGCCATTGTCTGTCTTTGTGATATGCCGTTTTCTATTCTGCTATTCTGCGTAGAATAACCAAAGTTCAGATTATGAAAGGGTCCTGTATTCTGATGAGTAGGGCCCGGATAAAAAGGCGCACTGGAAACCATCTCATCAAAACATGAACACCCATTAATGGTATGCAGGTGTTGGTGCGTCTGCATCTAAATCCGGTCTTTACTGATTAGTCGCCGTTTGTGCTCGCTGGCTTCTTACATCGCGAGTTCAAAAGACACACCAGTCTCGGTTCAAAGAGTCCCTCAGAATTTGTGGCTGCGGGTGGCGGGGGGTAGATTGTTGACTGAAAAGCACGCTAGGTGGTAGCTGCAGCGCGGAATGAAAAGTTAGTCGCAGTCTCCAATAACAACTCCTCGGGATTAAAAGCTCACGGATACACATTGTACATACATTATATTCGCGAAAAAAAGTTAAAATAGAAACGCGGTCAGGCCCGTGCATTTTGGCAACACGATTTTACCACCCGGGTTGATAATCTACGCGTCCATAGAAAAAAAGGTTACGCCGTGGACCACGCATCTAATTATAAACTGTGAATGGGGGGAGACCGCTCGCAGCGCCCCCATCGGAATCGGAGGTAACGCATGTGACGATTCCAAACTCTAAGGTTCAAGAAAACACTCTAAGAATGTTATCTTATCCTATCTATCGTTTTCAACATACACAGAATAATCGTAATTCTATGGCCTCTGTGCATGATTGGTGTCTTCGTTCAGTTGGTTGCAATTGTAGAAATTCAATGACCGGTCAACCATCATTGGAACCAAACATTGGTTCGACGTGGGTGTCTAAAGTTTAGAACCGCTGGTTCGAATGCGCGTATGAACCTATACAATGGATGTTGTACCACCATTATGAGAAATAACAGAGGCAAGACCATGAAGCTCTAATTGAAAGGAGCACCAAGACGGTGTGGGAGAGTAAAGCCCGCATCCCCAAATGATTAATGATTTGTCTAGATCTTGTTATCGACTCGGTTCTTTACAGAAATCTGCAACAATCTTTTTTTTTCCTCTCTGGTGTAAGTTTGTGGCGTCGAGGGTTCAGCAGGGTATCTAGCTAATCATCAGTAAATATATCATACAGGTTAAACCGCTTTCTTGAAAAAAAAATTAAAACTGTAGTTTTCGTGAGCCAATTAAACAAACGTTTGTGTAAGCCCAAGAAAACTTGTTGGTCGATAACATTGTGATTTTTTTTAACTCGTTACTGGTGTTCTGTGTTTCTTTTTATTATACCAGCTCACGCTTTACTGGTAGAAAATGTCAGCAGGCGAAATCGACTCTGACTTGCAAAAATACCTAGACAGTTTGGGGTTTCAAGTTTCGACTTTTTGACAGGGTAAAAAAAGCGGGTGCGAGATTCTTCGAAACGGGTTGACTCAAAAGTTAAGATTGACTTTGACGTTGGGCAGATGTTTAAATTATATGTGTTTCGCCCATCGTTTTTCAATTTGCTGCTCTCATTAAGTAACTATTGAAAATTATTCACGTTAACAATTGTAAATTATTTTTCTTGGTTATATTTTTACATAAATGTTTGTTTCTCTTTCAATTACGAAAAAGGTTCTTCTTTGAAGAACGTTCAATTTAAATTTTCTAGTATTTGTTTTACAGTCAATTCCACATTTTACTTATTCATATACTTTACTATATTTTATTTTTAATGAAGTAGATTTGATTGTTCATTAGAATCCCAGTTGTGTTTGTTAGATTTCTCAGCGCTGAAATTCTCGTTTCGTTTCGTCGTTTTCTGTTTTCGAAATTTCTGATTGCATCGTCTATTCGACTATTCCACTCTCTGTATTTTGCCCTGAACGACTTGGTATCGATCGACACGATCCTAGCGCCGAAACCCGCGACACTTGGCATCTTGACTTTCATATTTTTAGCTGTTAGTGACAGTCGAGGGACACGCGGAGGGAAAACGCGGGACGACGTGGCTTCGCCCCAAAGGTGATTGCCATCTCTTCCTCACATCTCCAACACATGAGCGGAGTTCCTCCGAGTCGCGGCCGATAAAGCAATCAAGATCGGTGCACCGTGCTGGGGGTGGTGGGAAAAATAGAGGGCGTCTTATTCTAGAAGATATATATATATGGCTAGATCTCTGAAATCGCGCGCATCTCGTTGGATAGCAAGACTTGGTCAATGGCTTTCCAAATATTCGAATTGTTTCGGTGAGACGTCACTGGGAGATTTTTGTATCTGGAAAAATGGCTCCACCTTGATCGCATAAGGGTCTATTTGTCTTTGGGTCACTTTCCGATCTGTGATCTAGTTCTGTATCTCTATGCCAATTTCCCAAACGGAATTCGAAGCGCTGCAATGTGAATATTTTGGATTCGCAGTTTTGGAATGATCACAGATTGTCTCCGATATTATGGACTCAAGTCTGACAGATATTCGTTTCTTGAATAATGAATGATGGGTGTGGCGCATTATCCTCCTGATATCTCAGTTGAAACCCCATAAAACGAATTAATTTTTTGGTGGACAAGAGTGTGTCTATCAGCTAAAAACGCGAATGAGTCTTGTATATTTACACCTTATACATTGTGATTCATATACAGAAAATAAATTGCACAGGAACCGAAAAGTAAAATGCCCTCCATAAATAAGTCAGCTGACGAAAATCATCACCGAGCAGATCCTGTCATAACTAATAAATATCAATTGACATCCGAGCGATCCATGTGTCATCATCCCAATTTCATAACGCAACAGTCCCGATTACAATAAATAAAAAACTATCGCACGACGACGCCATCGGAGAATCATACAGGACACACACACCACCACTGATTTATTGGACTCATCGACTGGTTCCGTGCAAATAAATCATGTGAATAGCCTTTTCGCGCGGAAGAGTACGGGGCCCGTGATGCGACGATGATGATGATGATGGCACATGCGAGCGTGAGGTGACAAATGGGGTTGGTGATTTTTTTCTTCTTCTCACCCCCACCCCCCATCCACTACCCAACGCACCCACAAACTTCGAGGTTGAACGGATGGTGCGCACCTACATCCATGGCGCTTGATGGACGCGCCTGGACTATTTCCGTGACTGCCTGCCTCAGTGTGCTCTGGCGTCCTCAACAGCCGTGATTAATTATGAAGACAGTCATCTCGACAATGCGTGTGTGTGTGTGTGTGTGATGAACTGGGCGCCGCTGGGTGGCGCTGCACGATGTGCGTGTCGGGAGTGTACATGTATGTAGTCCCAAGTCTATTTGGTGAGTCCTGAGGTTGGTGACGAGGAGGAGGAGGAGGACGGGTTGGGGAGTAGAGACACGCGTAACAGAATGCTGACGGTGTTCGGGGTTCCACCCTGTCTGCTTCGTGACAAGGTACTGTCACGGAATCGAAGAGAGATAACGAAAGACAAATCCTACTAAGAACCGAGACATCGATAACAAGAACCTCTTATTTTTTTAAGACGTTTTATCCTTTAAAACACACACTTATAACATTTAAAAAGATTTTGAGGGCATCTTATTTCACTTTTTGAGATATTGGAGCAATGCTTTGAATGACTCATCGCAGCTAAATAGTTGAGAGGCAGACTTATGGTTTGATAGAATCTGGCTCTATTCCTGGAAGTAACGAGTAAGGATAAGGAATATCCTGTAGTGCTTCCTGATTATTTTTAAATGCTCGATAATAATCCACCTCTATTTTTTAAGTGGTTATTTCAAGATGATGTCTTGATAACGGTTGCTCTCTAAAGCTATGAAACTGTTAGTTGTATTGGTTGGGTTTAATCCCCAAATGTTAACGTAGAAATAGCTGACTTTACTTTCGGGTCTCAGGAGGATGTCACGGCAACGGGAGACACCATTCTTTTCGCTCTGATTGGCTCACTGAAAATTCGCTTCACTCATAAACCACCCATTCACGGTGACATTACAAAGTTTAGACTCACTATTCCCCCTCCCCATGCCCTTCTAGGTAGTTCCTATGGTAGTGACTTGCTATTTAGTTACTGTGTCGATTTTCGTGCGGGTTTCTCCCGGGAAATCATTAATTTAGTCGAGTGATAAACATTTTTGCGCAACCATAGAATAACGTTAATGAATGTCACAAATGTAATTCCTTTGAAACACTTTTCATGAATAGAATCAGCCATTTCAATATTAACTAACCTCCAATCAAGATGCTAAATATAACTTGTATAATAATATTTCTCAGAGTAATAAATACTGTGCTTATAATAGTTGAAATTTCCAATTGCTGGTTCCAGTACGCTGGTAAAAAAATTCAACACAATCTCTGCAGTTAGATAATTTCTTTTTACTTCATTTGTCTTTTTGTTCCACTGTCTCCACCCCACAATCGGATCCATTCTTTCGTTGCTTCTTAAGATCCTGTACCACTCAAGACCTGTCAAGCCCTAAGTATTTGTTGTCCAGAACACAGGAGTGTCTTCTTAAGTTTCTGTCTTTCGTCTTCATGTCGCCTCTTGTGAGATACCCTCACTCTCTCTCTCTCGTCGAGTTCGTTGTCATCTTGAAGATGACGAGCTTAAAATATTTTCACTCTCGTTTTACGTTTTAAATGCCCCTTCATTTTTGTGGAGACCACAATCTTTTGTTGAGAGGGAACACATGTTGCCATACTCGTTAAAACTATTCGGGGTTCTGCGACAGAGTCTGCAAGTGATCTTATATTCGTAGATGGACCCAAAATATTTTTTTGCTGCCATTCTTAAATAGATCCATGTATTAAATGGATACATATATTTCGAATGTGATGTTCATTCCACAAGCAGATATTCAATAAAAAATTATTAATGTTAGTCCTAGGATTTTTAGATTCATCTTTCTGTTGGAATTACACGTTCGGCGACATCCAACTTTTTGTCGTCATTTCGTCACTGTGACGCCTGTTTTTCCTCCCTCCTCTTTTCGATTCTCACAAATTTCAAAACGCTTGACTGCAATAAAAAAAGTGTTCCCGGAACGCAAGAAAGCCAGGCAGCAAAACTCGGGTTTAATAAAATGCTACACTTGAAATTGTGAATGATGACAGGACGGCATGTGACAGAGCCAATACAGAAGCCGAGTGAGAGACGGTTTTGAGACGGAAACTTAGATCCACATTCCTTGGTAGACACTTGGTTCGTTTCTGGTTTCACTTCGTCGTGGAACGACCTACGTCACCGGGCATCATTTAAAATTGCATTCAAATACCACGTCAACTTTCTTCAAGTAAATTTTAATTGACTTTTCAAGACAAGACACAAATGCAATCTTATTTTTCGATAAGATTGTAGATGCAGGGTATATGTTTCTTTTTTGTTAAAAGAATAGTCTTCGTTATGATTGATGCAAATTGGGGACGTAATAGTAGAGCATATCTATCAAGCACGAAGCACACATTTGATTCTTAGATTGGCTTACTGGTGGCATAGTTTGCATTATCTTTAGCCAATGTCTGAGTCCAATTATTGTCCTATCTTTTCCGTTCCTAATCATTCTAATATGAGCGTAGACTCGAGGTTCGTAATAGATCTTCAGAGTCTTCAACTCTGCATAGGCAAGTGACGTGTGTAAGTTATATGATTGCGGCTGAACACGCGAGGCTCAATCATTATCATATACGATGAAGTTGTCATCAGCCGAGAGTGGCAGCAAAAAAATAAGAAGTAATCGTGACAGGGCACATTTTTTAAAGTTTTTTTCTTCGCTCAATCCGTTTCTGTTTCATGGGAGGTACGCTTTGCAGGCACAAGTGATTCCAATTGGAACGGACATGTCGTCGCTGCAAACGTGAGTTGTAGCCGTAGTCAAGTCAAAAAGACGTATCGGACGAAGTCCATCAAAGACATTGGAGACCACTAGTAAATTTGCCTTATAAACACATCGCTTCGAGAAGTGTCGAGTGGTCAAAAGGTAACGTGTTTTTCCTCGTGGCCCGTGATTGCGGTTTTAATTCCGACCGACAACTTCGGAATTTTTCGGGTGAGAGAAATTCCTTCACACGCTTTCTTTCGGAATCGAAGTAAAATCATAGCCCATAAACCCAAAATTTTTTAAAATCCCTTTCCTAGTCAGCCTAGGTTACGCAAGATTTTCAGGTCGCCTTCTTGGTGGGTTATAAGATGTTCAACCACCGGGAACCTCCATAACAAACATTTTTTTACACCGCTTCGAAATGTTTAAATACGTTTCGAACAATAACACTGCAAATGAAGACGTCTTAATTGTATGCAATGTTTTATTCAAATCGGTTGATTTCAAGACTTCTAAACATCTTAATGGTTGAAAGTGCGCCAGCTTCTCTTGAAAGTTGTTTTCAGAAGTGTTGCCCTATCATTAATTTAAGAAAACATCTAACATTTAACGCAGTTAAATGCTAAAAAAGAAAGATTGCTAAATATTAATGAAAAATTGTATTTTGATTTTTTTAATCGCGTGTCTTTTGATGCGAAAATTGCAATTGCCCCGCAAGTCAACCTTATTCTTTCTCGACTCATAATAGACGCTACACGCACATTCGCTCGAGCATACGTGTCACCGCAATCTCTCTAATAAGGTCGTTGGTATGCGCGCCTCGTCTAAATGCACCTGTTCGAGATTTCGCGTTTTATTCCGCAACGTCGCGTTATTAAAATGGATCACTCGGCGTGTGGGAAAGATATAAGTTTTTGGGGTGGGGCGCGTCGGAAAAATAGTCTCGTTGGGGCCGCCGCGCGTTCTGTTGTTGTGTTCGGGCGCTTGTCGTCGCTTTTTCGGTCGAACGAGAGAGGCGGAAGAAAAAATACTACAAGGAGACGTGCTATCGGATAAATCCTCCTGACATCGGAGCCAGAAGCCATCTCACCGAAATTAGTTTCATCAAGGAATTTCAAATGGACACATGTCTGCATATAATCGAATGTCTAAATTATTAAACGAACGAAAGACACGTTTATCGTTTTCGATGATTACGTATCAAAGTATAAAACAGAAAAAGCGATAAAATAATTTTGTACGAGAAGAAAAATATTGCTGCGTATATATTTTAAAATTCAAAATCTTGACTAAGGGCCTCAGGATGTGTGGAACGTACACACTGTACATGTTGGCACCGGCAACCTCCGTAGCGCTGATGCGACAAGGCCCTATCGGAGACGAAGATCTCCATTCTAATGACATTTTGGGGGCGAAATTTTCTTGACAGAAGCAAAACTGCATTCCGTATGCGTATACTGTGTATGCATATCTATATATATATGAAATGCGCGGATTTTTTATGTTCTTGTTTCCTGTGTATGTTTGTGGGTGCTTGAGACGCTGAAAATGCTTGCCGAGGGGGGTTGGATTCGTGAATCGATCGCTGCTGCCCTAAACGTGGGTTCGTGCGTACATAAGCGTTAGGCAAAACACATTATGTATAAGGAATTATTATATTTCGCTCCTAAGTTGCTGTGCGACGCCATTTTAGAAAGTGATAATATTTCCCATTTCAAAACTGTAATTAGATTCCACCGTACGCATCCCGTAGAATTGGTAACATGGAAACGATAAACGAATATCAAAAAAGAGTTCAGTAAATTTAGAAATAAGCTTAAGTGTGCCTGCAGATTTGAATTTGAACGATTTTTTTAAGTAGATAATTTTCATTTTTCCAATGCGGAGTTCCAATTGAGAAGTTTTAAATTTAAAACAGATTTTTTTTAGAAAAACAATAATGAATCATTAAAAAAATAATGAAGGTGAGGATGATGCAGTTAATAAAATATTTTGTGCTACTTTCAATTCGCCCAATCACACGTTGTTCGACGTGAAGATATGCAGCATAGTAAAGCTTTCCACCTGTTGTCCCTTTTTAATTTATAATAAAATTTTACTTTGTCGTATATGAATAAAGAATGCTGCTACTCACACAACATTTCAGATTAATTTGCCTTTGAAATTGTGTTCCTAAAGCTATAGGAAGTTTTCTTTCGTGTCTCGTCTTACCGAACGTGGGTTGGACAACCACGGATAAGATTAGAAAAGAAGGAATTTCAGTTTGCGGTTTCGTGTCATTGTTGTCGAAAATATGTCATTTTTTTTTGTCTCTCCAAACATAATCAGCACAAATATGTAGCATGCGTTCTGCATTAGACGACGACGACGACGCTTTTAATTTTGCATTTATAGTCTTCATTATATTTCGGAGAGGGACAAAAAAATGCAGTCCGGCATTCCACGAGACTGAATCAGTTTTTCAAACAATGACAAGAGTATTTTGCCTGTTACCGCTGAGCACCTAACTCTCTCCCCTTCGTCTTCCTCCTCTTCCTCCACCTTACCCCCCCCCCACCTTCATTCCACAAAAAATAATAACAAGAGAAAGAAAGAAGAAAAAAGGAAGACAAAACTACAACAACCGCTGCCGTTGTCTTGTCTCCTGAAATTGTGATCGTGGAATGAAGCTTATCGGAGAACCCGCGAGTGGCGCATATGTTAATCTCGCGGTAATCTAACGACGGCCCAACAAAAAAAAAACGCAAATGATCTCAAGTCCACGATGGCTTTCGTAAACAATGTCTGCTCACCGGTCACCGGAGCAATGTCCGTTCTGTCTGTCTGAGCTGCTCTCTTACTTAATATGACGCACCCCGAGACACAAAACCTACTTTCTCCAACTAACTCTCTGCAAATATTACTAATTTTGAAACACCCTTAAAATTAAACCCACAACCGAAACAGCGTTGCACTTATCGAAAGCATTTAAACGTTCAAACGTTAACGAAGTTGACATGCCGAGAAAATGTAGTCTCATCTGTGACTAGGAGAGAGGACTGTTGTCCGGTAATGAGACAGAATCGCGGCTTTTTTGATTACCGGAAACGATTCGACGATGTTTCTTCGAATTAGCATCCGCGGTGAATTTCGTTTGCGGGACGTACGGCGTCATTATCGTAAAACACGGTTTTATTTTTGCAGGTAGGTCGTTGACCGCGCCGCCTCTATAACCGACACTAAAAATAATCGACTGGGCTTCAGCAGCCAGGCGTCTCGTCAACGGGCAACGTCCTGCTGCAACAAGAGAGCGCTCTTTGTGTCCACCGTTTAATTACAATTTCAAATTTCTCATTTTCTATCGAACGGAAAGGATGCGAAACTGTTGGAGAGAGAGACCTTCAAACCGCGAATTTAATTTTTTTCCCCAACCAAACCAGAAGGAGAGGGGTTTCCCCTAAAACCTTCATGTTTTCGCTATCTAATTTTTTTATACTTATTTTATTTTTGTCGTTGCTTTGACTAGCGAGAGTTTTCTGGAGAGTCGTCGGCGTCAGCGGTGCTGCGTGACCGATAAGCGGATAGGGCGAACTCCCCATCAAAATAACATCGCGAGCACATTGGCTACCACCAAGACACAACCAACAGCGTCCTCTATGATTGAAATAATTACTCCACAACCTTCATGTTGGTTCAAAATGTTTCTATTAAAATTGCTAGTAAATCCCGTATCAGTATAACCTGACTTTTGAATCCACAAATATTTCGGCGTTCCAGTTGCGTTTGCCGACATTTAAAAAATGTTTACCAAAGGAACTTTCAGTTTGGGGTAACATTAGTGGAATCCAGTTGGTTCGAGTGGGCCCTACATCTTTATTGTTATTTTTTAGTGTCATTTCTGAGTATTAGGTAGGTGATCTATCGAATGTTTAGGCTACATGTGATCGAGTAAGCATTTTTGGAATGTTTAGAATTGCAATCTCACTTTCGTCGATGTGAGGAAACTGTCGTTTTTCTTAAACGAGCATCTCCTTCAGCGGCGTTCATCGTTTCACCTCCCCCCTCTCTCAACCCCAGCCCCAGTTTTAGCCCCCCACAAGCGGGCATCGTCCCGTCATGCACCTCGCATCACTTCCTGCGAACGCGTCGCTATTTTGTCCGTGTTCGATTTATTCTTGGTGGCGCGTGTCTGTCTGCCGCTTATCTTTTTCACATCCCTCTTTTCCTTACCCCCTCTCTCCCTCCCTCCTTCTTTACCCCTCCCCCTCTCTCGCCTCGTCCTCGTATCCTCTGCCTCGGTGTATAGCCGCGCTTCCCCATTCAACAAATATGGATCGATTAATTGGCAAAAAGCTTTTGTATGTAAATGCATTAATTTTTGTCAGTCTCGCGCCGTTCGCGCGGCTGCTAGTCCATGGACAGTGGCGCACACAGTCACACTCGTATCGAAACCACACTTTGATTCGCCTTCAAGAAGTATTTACTGTAGACAATTACATAGAAATGGGGGTTGGGCCCGGGCCAGACTGGACGAAAAAGACGAACGAGAGTTGGCGATAACTCTTCTAATAAAAGAATTAAACTAGAAATCCTCACATCGATAATGAAAGAATTAAACTAGAAAACCGTGGGAAGCTGACACTACAGATAAGACGATGACGATACACATCAAACACGCATGTAACTACTATTTACGAAAACCGAAGTTGAGAGGAACTCATTAAAAAAGAATGAGATTAATTGCGGAAAATAAATTAAAAATTAAAATGGAAACGATGAAAAAGAATTATCTAAAATAACGGCATCCGAGATGACCGGTGCTACGTTAAATGTTTGTAAAAATAAGAAGTACAGTATGTATTATTTATTTATTTAAATCAATTCTAGAGATTTAAATTTCTTATGACATGACTATGACCAAATGCTTAATTGAATTGTTTTACATCTGTAATTATTTCACATTTTTCGAGCTAAAATTATAAATGCAATAATTATTTGTTTAGTAAAACTGTTTCTTCGGGATTGTTTAATAAGATAGTTGTTCATTATGCTTCGTTCGTAAAGGATTGTCGACTTTGTTCTCGGAATCTTTTTAACAATGTCGAACTGGATGCCGTTTCTCCATCCCAATTACCGGCATGCCTCTTTTCCCACCCCCGCTAATCGGTCTGTACGTGTAGCGAGTCCATGTAATGGATGGAAAATTAGCGTCGCTCGTCGGGCATTACAATAATATTTAATCGATGAGCGTTAATTACCCGTATTGTTCGGCGCCCCGACTAATTTCGCGTTCATCGAGTAGTTGAAATAATTTCTTCTCGCGTTACTAAATGCGGACCGAGTGGCGGAAATACTTAAGAAATTACAATGCACTTTCGGCGAAGCGCGACGGAACCCGCGCACGCCCGGCCCCAACCCAACCACCATCGACACGAGTGCTTACTTCGGCTATACGTGTATACGAGAGAGCCCCCTAATACCTATACACATGCACATACGTCTACCTCAATCTCTGACAGCGATTTATCGTCGAGAAAATATTTTTGAATTTTGCTGTTTCTTTTGTCTGGTTGTTGAATAGGGAGAGAGCTCTCTCGTACATCGCGGCGCTCTGATGAGGCGCTAACTGTAATCAGGGGAAAGCGTTCTGATAGCGAGCTACTCGTCGGATTTAGGCTAGGATTTCCTAATCCTCCCTAGACTATGTGAACATGTTTATTGTCACGAATAAATGAGTTAAATAAAATATACAGTATTAAAAAAAGTGCGACTTGGACGAAGACTGACAACGTCTTAAGTCGTTTGGATCGGTTTGAGGTCCAAAGAGGGCAAAAGCTCAAGATCCTGAATCAATGAGAACTCAAGCAAGTTTTTGGCGTCATTTGTGATCACCTCGAGCGGCGAGACTGACGATGACCTTTTTTTCATCAGATAGATTTATTTCTTTTAGTGTCTAAGTCTCAGGAGGATAACCCCAGAGCAAGTCATCTCATCTTTTGTACTGGCACACACGAATTATCGATTGGCATAGCCGACGAAGAAGCAGAGCAGATGTATGTGTTAAGAGTTAATGGAAATAAAATGCGAGATTAATTATGATTCGGAAAACATTTTTCTCTCACGGCGCGACTGGTTATTTATGAGCTTCGCTTTTGTAATTACCAGAGATTGCCGGCAAAGTGCACTGAGATTTTGTGATGCAATTTATAGTTTCTCTGCGGCTGCTCGAACCATTGTTATTATAACGACTAATCATTAATACAGAAACGAACTACTTCAAACAATAACAACATTATTCCATATCCCTTATCTAGAACCTGTTATCAGGCACTGGTTATAATTTTGATATGTAGAAGTTTGAAGCTTAAATCTACATTTCATTATTTTCTTTTTTAATAAATTGAATTTGTTAATTTGAATTATTTGCTGAATGTTGTCTCATCCTCAGTACAGCCTTCTTGTCAGTATGCTTTCAGTTATATTTTGTAAATCTATATATTTTTTAAAAATGTGTTTTTGATCCTAGCGCGAGTGATTTAAATGGTGCATGCATTGGCAGTGATGCCAAGTGTTTGTTACGTCCTCGTCGTTCGCGCAAGTTGACAGACGCCAATGTAGCGCTTTTCTGAGCTCTCCGTCCCCCGGTCATGACACTCTCCACCCACGAATATATTTTTTGGCACACAACTCGGCGTCGTTCTCCACCAAATTAGCGCTTCTCCTCATTTGTCGGTCCGGTTACACAGCGGCACCTCAACTGTCTCACAAAACTCCCGAAACTGCAACCAAAGAGATCCACGGCTAGATTTCAAAACAAGATCGTTGATAATATTACCCCCCCCCCCCCCCAACACGGTCTCATTTTATTCAACACATTGTCCATATCATAATCACCCATTTATCGGACGCTACCAATCACCTGTAACAGTAAAACACATATTCCAATGAAAAAATGTTACCAGCTGTGCCGTCTGTTATTAATGATCTATCCCTCTCGTTTCATTGGTGGCATCACGGAAATAATTTTAGTCCTGTGCCTGCCACGACGCATTTATCGTCACTCCAACTTTTGTAACTTTATCTTAGAATTATTTTTTTGTATATTTATTTTTTATTTCCTTGGCACTCATTTCGTCTTCCGATACACCAAGAGCAAAAAATGGCCATGCGGCGCACACAAGTCAATCACGACTTTCTCACTTTTTGCTTCCATTTGTTTTTCTATATAGTGCTTTGTGCTATCCAGTACACTCAAAAGCGTTGCTATTTTTTCTCAAACTAGCTAACTTAGTTGGGGATCCGCAATAATATGAAAGATGGTTATGAAAAATGTGAGCTATTTGTTTTGTCCACAACCCCAACATTGAAATTTGACTAAGCTAATTTTGATTCAATTTTTAAATGATGGATATTTTCTGAAATTGGCTGCAGGTAAGTAAAGGTATTTAAGCGAAATCATCTATTTATGGCGACACTTAAAATAATGTGAACCCATCTTGAAGAAAAGGAAAAGCTGAATTCTCAGGACTGGTGTGGCCGACCCCACATCCCCCGCCGTTGCGTTTGTCGTCACAGTCGTTGGGTGTAAGAGCCATCCTCTCTGAAACCCCAGCCCTAAATTATCAATGCAGACGAGTGAAACGCACTAATCATGTGTCTCATTACATTCACTTTTTGCCGTTTTTCTGTTCCCCATTCTACCAGTCTATTCTACCCCAATTCACCCACGCCCTCATCCACCCTCCTCTCTCGCTCTCTCAAGCACACACACACACACACAAAATAAAAACATGTTTATTTTTTCTCTTTATGTTTCGGCTGATGCACAAAGTAAGCAGCCGAGCGCGAAAGTTACGATGCGAGCTTTATTTGAAAGTATATTACGCTCCCGCAGATCGACATATTTTATATGCGCCCGTCTAATATATTGAGAGTTGAACAGTTTTTTTTAATATCGTTCAGGGAGCCACCGACCAATATACGAGCACTGAGGAAACAAATTCTAAATCACCATATTGCATCAATTGAGGAAACAACTCTTACAAACAAGACTATTTAATAACTCTCTCACTTACTAAACGGACCACGAACCTTAACGCACGAGCAGCCAATACGAAATATTATTTCAGTACCGGAATATTATTTTCAAATAATCGATGACCTTTAAGACATGTGCAACCGCGTATGAAATGCATATTTGATATGGTAGCATAGAACAGCAACTGTTAAGACGCGTTCACTCAAAAAGTCATCTTCATTCGTCCCGCTTGATGCGATCACAACGCCGTCTTGGGAGCGGCGGATGAACTTTAAGATATCCGTACACAAATGATGTCAAAGTTTGCTTGAGACATCATTTTAATATTCATATCTCAACGCTAGCGAATGATACACCTGTGTTCTTGAGCTTTTGTCCTCTACGGACTTCAAAACCAAGATGGTGTCACCTTCGCTCATGGTTTACGCGTCCTTTTACGAAAACTCCACAACACGTCCTCAATTTATTAAGTACGACTCGTCGTAGCCAAGTTGGTATTGCGACTGACTGTGACTCGGCGGTCCCGGGTTCGATTCCCGGCGCGGGCTCTCGAAAATGTCGATCCCGGGGTACTGGACGTGCCCCTCGCATAGTGCCTAAGCACCACGAGGGTACAGAATGCCTGTAGTGCGGTTGACTACAGTTGATTGGAACAAAAAAAGGTACACTACAATTCTGTGACGTAGGGTCGCCACGTAACAGCCCGACAAGGTTCGTTCAGGTAGGTGGCGCCACCACGCGACAGTGAACCCGAGGCTAATGGTGCGCGATGTCGCGAGCAATTTTGCTGCCAGCGCTTTTCGCTGTGTGTGTTTATCTTTGAGGACGCGTTCGTCGGTGAAACGAACGCACGGGCGGAAACGGGTGAGGGGGGAGTTGGAGTTGACATGTATTAAAGCGCGTGCCACGCACCAACGCGCCCCGGGAGCGTCGCCCGTGTCTATACGCATAAGCCTAATACATATTTTCCATCGACGCATATCGACGTAATATTGCGAAGAAATGAATTTTTTCCCTTCTTCGTCTTCGTCGTCGTCGTCTCTCTTCACTTTGCGGCCCCCAGGCTGAGTTTTAAGTGCCGGCGGCCGGATACTGTGTGGAACAACAGCCCTCTTGCAGGCCGTATCAGCAAATTCTTTTCCACGTCTGGTTGCCTATACAATAATCTCATCCGTATTCACGGCGTATATCAGTAGTCTGTTTAATTCAAATTGTAAATTTTAAATAACGGTATCTGCTTACTTAGCAAACACTAAAAGTTTTTAAATCAAAGACCAAAGAAAATTATTTATTATTGTAAATAAACTATTTTTGAAGTTCAGTATTGTAATAATTCAGGCTGTCGACGTGAGACGACGTAATCCAGCCTAAAGTTCGAAATAGAAACTCTGTTTTTTTTTCACTTCAAAGGTGTGCACCAAAAACGTCACCGAATGTTTAGGCGCGTCACCCTTGAGACGACGTGTCTCCCAGAGTTTGAGTTTGCGTGCCGAAAGAGCGTTGTCGCCGCGTAGCGGAAGCCTGGAGAGCTAATTTATTACTTCTATATGGATGTATCGATCTGAGGCTGGCACTCGATCCGACCTGTATGCCGACCGACCGCCGTCTCTCCTCGCGCGCCCACACTTCATCCCTCAATCCATAGCCAGCTCCTCCCCGTATAATTCGGAGCGACTGTTTCTAGGCATCCTCTCAAGACCTCTGTGCTCCCACTTCTGACAACCCCTGGCGAGGTGCTCGGAAAAACTAAAAGAAATCAAATTGAAAGTTCACGAGCACATTTATGGGCATCTCTTCACTGCAGAGACCTTGTCTCTTCAACTCATTTAAAAATAAATCAGTTCATTTGATTACATGTTGATCACATGCAATAAAAAGTGGTTATTTATTAATATCCTAACTGAAACAATCATCTGGAAAAGGCAATCATTTTGATGTTTTTGAAACAATTGTGCATTGTTTGGGATATAACACATGTACATCATCTTTATTGTCAACTTATCTTATATGTATAAGACAGTTTGGTGGCACGAGTCTCTATGATTTACTAATCATAATGTCTTACTTTATGTGTCTTTTTTAAAAAAACAGGGGCAATTGTCCCTTTTACGAACTATTTTGGATTTATCCATTGACGCCATCATTTCATTTGACTGTAAACGATGTTGTTGGGGAAAAGATCTGAGGAGGATCTTATGCCACCGCTTCTGTCTTTTATCTTTCGTTTCGAAAATAATATATCGGCGGCTATATTGTATCGTACGTGTTCACTGTGACCTCCCCTCTTCCTCTCCCACCTCACCCTTTCACACCACCTTCCGCACACACCTTATAGCCGACAGGCTGGACCCCTTTTTATGGGATCCAATTGGTTCCACGTTTGGCTATCGGCTCTTTTTCTGGCCGACGTCCTCCTATTCAGCAACACAGATGTGCGTGTCTACTTTTCTTTAAGGCCAGTTAGACTCGTGTCGGAAATGGAAAAACTAAAGAGCAGGGACCGGCAGAAAATTCTCGCCATTACTCGGCTGAAGCAAACAAGAAATCACATGAATGAATATTTGTTTAAATTTATTTTACAATACGTAATCGTATTATTTCTTAAACACAGTAGATTTCTATGAGTATTTTTTTTAAATGTGCATTGCAATTTCTAGTTCAATACCTTTCCCATTCTACTGTTTTGAATCGTCATTCGCCATTTACGAGTTGCTGCCCCTGAACGTTGGTCGGCCAGAAAAGGTACACAGCAGGCGTGCTTTGCGGGAAAGCAACATCGGGCGGAGCTTTTTCTCAATGCGGAGGCGATGCTCGAAGCATCGCCTTCAATGTGCTCCTCCAGATTTACAAACGCTAGGAAAGCGAAAACTTTTATGAGCAATCGATTCGCCGAATTTAGAATATACTTTCATAATCATAACCATTAAGTTAACATTAATCTCTCTGCAACATTGAGAATTAGATCGAATACTTCTGCGGCCAGACCTCTACGAACTGGTTCAGAGTATTGAAAGCAGTTGGCACAAACAAATGCGTGACTTTCTGGGACACAACCAGAGAACGGTTTTCCCTACCAACCTATTTAATCTGTTATCATGAAATTGCGCGTCCGCTTAATTGATTAGTGCGCAGTCCGGCTAATGGAGCGAGTGCTTGTGGATTAAGTGCGGCGTTGGACCATGTTTATTCAACAGAGCTGATAAGCGGGACGCGGGGATAACTAAGCCATTGAATAAATATACGGGATAGTACGCAGTCTCTCTTATGAACGAAGGAGAAATTATTTAACGCTGATAGCCTACAGTCACTTCATTATTTGTTGCCAGCAAACGCAGAAATTCCTCTATCTCATACTTATTCGGCGGAATATTAATAATGTTATTTTTGCGTTTACCATGCAGGAGATGAATTAATATTAAATATATTATGCGATATTATCCTGCGAGACTGTCACAATCTGAACAATTTATTTTTCTGGATATGCAATTACAGCACTTCGCAAGACGCATTTGCGAAACGAATAAACTGATGCCATTGGTCCTCATAACGATTCCTCATCATCATCGATCAGTCTCACTGCCTGCTCTAATTCGTCTCCACTCGAATCGGGATTAGAACCCAGGATGTACATTCGATCCCAGAATTCTGATTTGTGATGAACACGTATTTTCAATTACTTGAATATCCAACGGATCAACTTATAACTATAAGCAATTGCTCATACAATTGTCATATTGTTTGACGTTTTTATATTTAAAATTTCGAGCACGACCTGCAGGACGAACCTAATTCCCCATAAGGCTAATTCAGTTGGATCAAAATAAACAGAACTACGTGTACACGATATATCGTTTCGAATACGATTCGCCGTGGCCAGCTTCTGTCAGTGGGCGACACAAAATCCCTAGGTTCGTACACATGCATATTAATGTAATCGGATAGCAATTGTGACGCTAATAAATAATGTCACTCGCGCAAAATGTCGGTTACATATATACAGAGTACGTTGGTGCTGTTTTACTCCTCCTGGAGGTGTGGGCCGCCACTACATGTGTCACGCACTGTGGCGTTTCGGTCGATCGATGGCTTGATCCGAGCGAATTATTTTAAATCTCTCCAGGGTTTCCACAACAACCGGTTCCAACCGAGATGATCAGCCGCCGGTGAGGGACAACCACGAAATTCTCGAACCAAACTAACGTGGCGAACAGTATCAAATTTATTTGAACTGCAACTTTTCACGAAACAATTGTAGGACAATCGTTGAACAAAGTGACAAAAATAACCTACAACAAAACAGTCGGTTGATCTTCTCGTGTCTTAATTAAAATATCTCTGTGAATTTTTTATTCACGATTGATCGATGTTTCATTATTACGATCGAACGTCGAGCATATGTAAATATTCAATAGAAGTGTTATTTTTCGTTTGATGAAGTTCACCTGGTAGTAATACACTTAAGAGGGGTTAAGTTCGTTTAAATAATCCTAATGTAGTAGCGGTATTGGTTGGTGGTGGGAATGTTCGCGCCTCCCGCGTGTTCACTCGAAAGTCTCGGAAGTTGTTCTGGGAAGGGACACTCGACACTTTTAAGTGCTTCCTAATTTCATTGTGTATTTGTTGGCGTCAGGCGTGCATTAACCTCTTTCGCCTGTCGCCGAGTAGTGATTTTTCAGCTTCCACACCCACCCCTCCCCATCACCAGCCCACGTCCAACGATCTGTCGTGATATTGAAGTCGCGACCACCAGATTGTATTTTCTCTCGCCAGCCACTATTTTCCACCTTCTCCATGTTATGCGAGTACACCTTGTTCCTAGTTCAATTCTTATTTTCGAGTTGGGTCATGTAATACTCCGTGGCACTTTTGCCCCGCTAATGAGTTGTGCCAATATAGTTCGTGACAGGATAACTCGATCTCGGGACTTTTGATCGTCGCGTTAACCTGCCTTGACCCTGAATTGACTCGTTGCTAGGCGACGTAAGATGAAAGGTTAGAATGGTTGCGTTTGGAATTTTGAAAATTTAAAAATGATTAGAAATAGTAGGAATAACTTAACCATATTTTTCGATGTGTAAGGATAGAAAATAAATATTGTTTTTTGCTTAAAACAATGTCATGCATTATTTAATCTGAAAGACGATTGAAAAGACGTTTTGTTAAAAATTCAATATTGTTACCAAGGTCAATAACATATTGATGTGTTTATAGAATTAATATTATTTCTTGCACAAAATATAAATTAATTTTGTTGTCAACGAAGTAGTTCAAGAGACGATTGAAAATGATTTGTTGTCCTCTTCGATGAATCAAAATGTTAGCGTGTCGAATTGCTATTCCCGTGATCGCGGGTTCGATTCTCGATTCCGGAAAAACTACCAGGTCGCCTCCTGGGAGGGGGTTAAGGGCGGAAACGTTGGTGGTTGGTGGGAGCTCAAGTGCATTTATGCGGAGGTCAGTTCCGTATTTTAAAAAATTAGGTTGATCCCAGTGTACCAAAGTTAATCTGTCGTCGAGTTTGCCCATCACACAGAGTGTTTACAATTGCGACTGCTGGCAATCCAAAAGTATAAACGAATGCAAGTGAAAGCGTCGGCTCAAAGACCGCGGCCATATCTCGCCCGTTTTATTACCTGAACTTTCTACATTTATTATGCCCCCGTACGGATATAATGGGAGCTGATGAAGGCCTTGTTCGATTCGATCCCTCGTCCGCGCCACCCTACTCCCCCAACTCCACCTCCCCATCCCTTTCTCCTCCTATACATTTTCACCGGATGATGATGATGGTGATGATCGTGTTTATCGTATAACACCGAGTTCCAGTTACTCGCGTGTGGAAGAGCGAGAGAGAGTGTGGGTGGGTGGAAGAGGATTCTTCAGATTCACGGAGCAACCCATATACGAGCTCAACACACGAACTCTCTCCTCCACTGCCTATATTATGTAGACGAATCTACATATAGTCAAATATGTATGAAGCTATTATGCTCATGGATAGGTCGCTGCCGCCTTTCAAATTGAGCTTCTGGACAGTTGATATCCAACCTATGGTTTCTATACAGTTCGTCAGTCCTCCTGAGATCCAAACCGCTAAATCAGGGATGCTTCTGCACTGTTTATGGTCATGGTTATGGTCAGGGGTCGAACCCCGAACAGTCACGTTTAGGATAAGTTCCGAAGTCAGCTTATTCTAAAAATGGCAACGTTCGGTTGCAGTACTTTGCGGACAGCTCCTCCTCTGTTTGCACTGCGTTATGCGGGTATTATATTTTTGGTGGCGCATGTGTGGCATTAATTGGCCATCGGCAGCGGTCAGCCATGAGACGATTTCTTTTTCCCGGGGATTCGAGGATTTCTTTTTTCTTCTGGACATCTCCAAGCCGCACTGACGTATAGAGACGGCCACAAACCAATGTCTCTCTCACTCTTCCCCGCCTTCATCGTCTAGTGTGTGTGTGTGTGTGCGTGCTTGTGTGTGATGGCATAATAGTAGACGGCGGACACTTCATTTCCGGTTCGGACCATCGCTCGTCGCGATCAAAAAGATGATGAAAATATAGTGAATAATGGGGAGCGGTCGTCGGTATATATATAAACGGTTGATGAGTCGCGCTTGGCGGGACAGCCTTTTCCTGGCTGCTGGCCAATCATCGACCCCCATTCAGAAGGCCGATCGCCACCGGCCACTGTCCATCCTCCTGAGACCGCCATCATCTACTATTAAGGCACGAAACACGTTGAACGACTGAGCCGTTTCGCGTCGTTTAAAGATGATTACTTCCGCGCTTGGTGGGTCCAAGACAGACTGAAAAAGTGATCAATCTTCCTCTCACCTCAATATTGTTTGCTTGTTAAATTCAGATTTGATGCTCGCGTAGTCAAACGTAGGGATTCATGAAGATTTCTTTTCATAGCGAAATAAGAAATAAATTGTGGCGTTAATTTAAATTTTAAAAACACGCCTGAGCAATCTTAAGTTTTTCTTAGAAATTTAATTTCAAGATTGTAGAAATTGTGCTTACACCGCGCTCAGGTTATCGGAGATAAAATAACAACTTCGAAGAGACGACTCGAGAATGTA
>JAQGBY010001349.1:0-30172 GCA_034698785.1 Mycogona germanica
CTGCCGTAAACTTAGGTTTATTGACGATCTCGTTACCGACTTTAATTGCAGTCCTAGCAATTCCCTTACATCTGATTCAAATTTTATGTTGAAAATGTTGTAAATTCGAATTTTCGTAATCCCATTCCTAGATTTTTTTTTTTTTTTTTTTTTGTTTTTTTTTAAATTCACTGAAGTGACGGATCACAACAGGAAGATTCTGTACCCCTCTCAGAGCTTAGGCACTATGTTAGAGGCACATATATATTTTTTATATTAAATATTTTTCTTTTAATGGATATTCTGTATTTTTTTTGCTTCCAATCAACTGTAGTGTATAGTGTAGTGTTTTTGATCTTAGTCAATTTAAAATGTTAATTCTATTACTAATAGACTTCAACGTTGCTGTCTGAGTTCTGACTCAGATGTGAAATTCAGATAGCAATCTGGCAGCATATTCGAATTTCAAATGAGCGATGTTAATTTATGCCAAATGTTGTATTCGTTGTTTGTGTCTATACGTTCAGTGGAGGCCAGCTGTATGTAGCACACATTTTTATTTAGTTGAAAACTACTTTTACCACGCCAGAAACTGACGAGTTTGATTTGTTAGGATGGCGAGCACAAACAATAACAAATAATCAAGTCTGGTGGCGATAACGTAAAAACATCAAATTAGCGAGATATTTTCCCCCCAGTCGGTTCTGGGTGACCGGCAAGGGCAGTCGACTAGACGAGCACGTCCACTATTTAACTGTTTTGCTTTGCCGGTGTGCCATTATGCAAGGTCACTCTTTCTGGTCACCAGCTGTTGCTGACCACACGGGCCAGTGTGGGGCCGGTTGGCAGCAGGTTCCTATTTTAAATGTATGTTGTCCTGGGCAATAATCAAGCAAGGCGCCCATCCACCTTCAAGTGGCGAGAAGTAATTGTCCTAGCACAAAATGTTTGTGACAATTTCGAATCTATCTGTTGGCTATGTGGATGACAATGACGATGTGATTTGCCAGTTCGATTCTGATGGGGGACAGTGGTATTTTGAGGCGGCAGCGCTGTTGATGTCATTCCAGAAAATCGGTGTTGTATTTTTTTATAAGTTTAATTTTTCCTAAATTAAATGTCGCACAACTTGCGTTAAAAATAAAATAATAAAATAAGGCGCACATTGCTTCAAACACAAAATGTACCGATAAATTATTATTTAACTATGAATATTGTTATTATTGTCATCACTGTAATCACTGCGCTTCAGGCGTTTCTGTACCCCTCTTGGTGCTTAGGCATTATGCGGGGGCACATTTTCACCAGTACTCCAGGATCGAAATATTCGGGAGCCAGCGCCGGGAATTATAATTCTTAAACACTTTTATTATTATTTCAACGTCAGGTTTATTTTCGTAAATATCAGAGTACTAGTAAAAAAAACCTGGCGTGACCCCTGACCTGGCATGGACCCTCATGTCGAAATAACGATATTCGAGGGCCCATCTATCGTAAGTGCTAAAATCTTTAAAAGACTCGCACTAGATCGAGCGCAGCAAGTATTTTTCAAGATTGTCTGCATTATTACCAATTTCAAAATTTTACATTGATGTGTGATCAGGACTCTTCTTCTGACTTCTGAGCTGTGCCCTATTTAGGTATGCACGTATGGTAACCTTCGAGCAGACAGCAAAAAGTAGTAGATATTTTTAGGGTGCAATTTTGGATTGGACATGCGACAAAGTTAATTTTATTCAAGTTACAAAATTTTGCTTTTCCCGCAGTCGTAACATTTTGTTTTTGCGCATGAGTAAGAACTCGTGGTACCTTGTTGTTTGCATAAGAAAACAGCCGTGACTTTTCCAAACCCAATGTCAACGCATGTCGGGAATTTTAAGTTTTGTCGTAATATGCTGTTACGCAAATTGTAGGCCTTTTACTCGAAGGAAGTACTTTGAATTTGAATATTAATGGCTCAGAAAATATAAGCGTACTATCCGAACTCAGTTGATTAATTTTGAAACAGTCACAACCAACCTGTAGCCATTCTGACGTCAGGCGATTATACGGGCCAGCGAGTTTTTGTTCTTAATTTTGTATTTGGTAATGCATATTTGCATGATTTAATATTAGGGTCACGGTTCCATTAGGCCTCCGCTTGTTGGCAACGGCTTTTAGTTTTTAATTTGGAGCACGGCCACTCGCGAATTGAAATACTATATTTCATCGTGTGTCGTTTCTGAGAACATATGCTGTTAATCATTTTAATTGTCATCTAATGAAATCGTTTGCACGAAAAAAAAAGAACGTCTGATTAAGCAACTTTCATTCATGCGTGATTCTGTGGAGATTGCCAATTCACATCACGACTTTTACAACTAATTGGTCTGACCGTTTATAATAACAGTGCATTATTGTACATATTGTCTTGCTGAATCGGAATATGCTTCCAAGAGGCAGAAACAAGACAAAAGTAAATTCTACTCGTAGAAGGCGTTTAAACATTAGACAGATTTGGAGGTAGTTTCTGGTACAGATTACATTATTACGAATAAAAAGCAAAGTTTAGTTCTTTCTAGTCGTTTGAGACCTACATGTACATACATGAAACACGAACAAGGAGTCTGGAGAATATGCTCATGACAATGTAAGCAATCAAATTAGTTATAAACGTAATAAGTTACTTATGAAATTGTTGTTTTTTCATTTTTAAATAATGAAGTTCGTTAAATGAAAAGGTTATTTCCGATCTAATGTCAAGGGCATCACCTTCAGTCCCGCACTTTCTTACTTTAGATAACTGACTGCTAATGTCAAGACCTAAAGCTAAGAAAGCAATAATTACTTTATGCTACGACGTACTACAATAAACCATTAACGGTTATAGATTGTAGTGCTATTCGAGGTTTGTTATCGCGTTCGAATCGTACGCAGTCAATGCTGCCAAAATTCACCTGGGATACTGGTTCCGATGAATGTTGCAGTAGGAGAGTTATGACTTATTTTTATTGGGAATTTAAAACATAATTGGCATTCGGTAGTAGTGCCCATTTACAACCGAATCCATACTTAACTTTAATGGAGCGCCTTATTACCCATCCCACCCATGAATATTGGTTCAATCCTTCTTGGGCTATCCGAAAGCACTGCAAAATAGTTGCATCAATTTTGAGAGAAACGTGATGCCACGCATATTAATCGAGCGGTTTAGTAGTTTATTACGACTCAGTCGAATGGAAAAAAGGCCTGCGGTCATGCAATTCAATATAGCCCGAGAAAAGATGCCATGGATCACGTACTTAGACTCGCATATGTGATTTCGGCCGATTAGCGCTTTAAACGAAGCATTTTGCCACTTGTGGCGTGGGTGGCGTTCTTGTTCAACGGAGCGCTCAAGCCAGAGAGATGCTTTTCTGCCGCGGTTCCTCTTAATGCACCGTGGCATGCCACCTATAACCTGCTCACTAGGAGTCCCCACCATCACCAATAATTAGGCAATTGCCAAATGCCACTATTGTCGTCGTTGGTGCGCGCATAATTATCGTATGGCCGAAACCAATTTTCGCAACATTTTGTTTTTCACGTTTGGCCGGGTACGCACGCACCTACACGATATGTTAATTGGGCGTGCATTCGGGGGGACATTAATGGCGCAAGCAAATAGGGTGAGCTAGCGATTATGACATTTAGGAATAATATGGTTTGAATTGTAGTCTGTTTTCAATATTTATTTAGTTATTTTTTAAACCAATCGGATGAATCAGCATTTAATATAAATGATTGCGACATTGGCATTTGAAACAAACCTACGTTGCGGTTTAGTCTGCATATTACTGCAATTACTGTAAAATTGCATAAGTTGTTAAACTTAATTATTCTCTCAATTATTCGATCCCGAGGTACTGGTGAAAATGTGCCCCTCACATATTACCTAAGCACCGAGAGGGGTACAGAAACTCCTGTAGTAATTGATATCCACTACAGTCAATTAAAAAAATACTTCTCTTATGCTCAAAATGCGTCGACTTTACATATTTTTCGTCTATGGTTATTTTAAGGATTTCACTGTCATAATTTCACTGCCCTATTGCTATTTACTTTAATCGATTCCAATCTGTCAGTCAAAATTCAAAATTAAAACTACGAATAAAAGTTCTACCTGTGTATTGCAATTGGAATTTTAAATTTGTTTCAAATTGGAAAGATCTAGCGCAGCAGTGTTTTATTTTATATTTTAGCTATTCCGTGCGTGACGTTTGTCATGAACGTTTGTTGCCCGAACATTTGTCTTGTTGTACAAGCAGTTATGTTGACAGCTGTTACGCTTCTGTTGCATGTTGTGGGCGACTGCGGGTCCTCAGGGGCCGACTCACTCGAAATGAGCTTGTGAAATGGGAACGGACATTCATTTTATTAAATTTGACCGCGCCAGTTCTTTTTAAGTTTAAGGGTACGTTTTCAGGTTTCGTGAAGATTTAACAGACGTTCCAGCACCAGTCACACTTGACAAATACTCTTATCTTTTTTTTTGGCGTCGTCATTTGACGAAACACTTAAGTGATTATTAAGGAAGCGCATTAGAAAGAAAAGTCTTTAGACGCCATCTTGGATATTGAAAAACTAAGCTAGTTACTAGTTTGCAAAATTATCGCAGACTAATCCTACATCCGTACTCTTATGGTTTTACCGCGGGTTTATTCGTTGCCTTTGTGTCAAAATATATTTATTATTTTTTTAATTTCAAAACCAAAGAAAAAAATTACAAAATCCATGTTCAGAAAGAAAGGCCGTGGGCGCGAAGCTAGCGGGCCATCTCGTTGCTTCGATGAATTCCTACGATGAAATTTAAAAAAATTATATTTGACATTTGTGAGGTCACATATTTCAAACAAATCATATTAAATATAACGATAATAAACCAAAGTTAGTCGCCCGTCCATCAGCATTACCAAGGAAAACAAGAAAAAGGGACGACACAGTAATAATAATGCGATCACCAATCTGCAACCTAGTTCATCATAGTTAATAACTCATATACAATGAGTCTTGCAATTAAGGCACCTTCGAAGATAGTAAATGTAATGAGAACAACCGACAATTATCAAGACAGGTGCATTCGTAAGATCCCATAGAACAAACGTGTGACCCATACAAAATTAAGTAAGAACTGAAATAAAGTAGAAATTATAATAATAGTCGCAGTACAATACTAGGATATATCTCTTAAATTGCCATATGTGATCCCCTATGTTAGCCCACGCTATTTGCAATTAATTCATTGATTATTTTTGAGATTGCGGTGATCTTTTCGTTTTTTTATATCCGTTCTAATCAACAGATCAGTGGGTTGCGGGTTCGAACCCCAACGGGTCACGAATATGGAGATCTGTTCAGTAGGTCTGGTCAGGATGTAGACTTCACGCGGTAATGTTGTTGAATGCAGATGTGAATTAATTTCGAAAAATATGTTCGAAATCGGAAAACAATACACAAAAAATCCTCGAAATATTGCGCCCCTCGCTCGACCGCTTTTTATGAGTGCTGTTTTTTCTGCTTTCGAAATACATGTTTGGTTAGCTTCTTGAAAAAGAAGACGAAAGGGTAGAAGTTTTTCCCCACCATCAACGCCACCAGTGTCAAGGTGGTGCACATGCAGAGATGCAGGTGTGGTGGTTACAGTCTAGAACGGTTTTTGTCGGAATTTTTCTCGACATAAGTTATGGTCGTCGCCAGAGGGCGCCAAATGGCACCATCACTGCGTATCTGTAGTCAAGACCGTACGTGATATGCAACGCGAATTTTTTCTTTCTCATCTGAGCTGTGGTTAGTTTCGCGAGAAAAAGGTTAGCCGTTGGCCTATCGATATAATACCTATGTGAAAAGTGATGTAGATCGTTTATCGTTCGTTCGAAGTGTTTTTGTTAGTTTTTTTTTGCTTAGGAAGCGAAGGGGCAATGTTTTACCCAGAACTTCGAAACCAGAAATGAGGATAAGTGGGCTTACAACAACTGTGCGGCCATAAACTGGTCACAAAGTTTGCTGACGTGTCTTATTGGAGACCTTCAGTCCAGAACTCTCCAGATGATGTGATGAAAAATAGTATACTTTTCAGATGCGCGCGGTCATGTTAAGTTTTTTAAATCATAACAGGACAATTTTAGAAGAAAGGTTTTATATTAATTAGATGCCAATTGTTTTTAAATTGTTAATTCAAGTTTGTTTCCAAAGTAATGTATGATTCATCATTCTTTACCTAGAAGGACTATTTAAAGAGCGTCTTTACAGGTGTGCCGTTGGGCCGTGCGAGTTAAAGATTAACGAGATCGCAACTTGAACTTTCCGAAATGATAAATACAGCGTTTGGTGATATGCATGAAGTTTTTAATAACTTGTATAAAAAGTGATACATGGTTTTTATAACTTTATGGTTTGTATTCCACGACATTATTAAACACTATGCATATCAGCTAACGCTGCATTTATGATTTCGCAAAGTGCAAGTTTAATTCGCACGGTTTTTTGCTTCTTCGGTTGCAAATCAACTAGATTATTTACCTAAATAGCAAACGTGGACAAATATATAAATATATTTTGTTGGCATTGCTTAAGGAATATTTGCTTTACCAATAAAAAGTGAAAATAAATTAAATTCGAAGCTTTCAATCTAATTCATTTGCACGCATTCTAAAAATCATACCATTTTAAAAACTGCTAAAGTCCGTTGTACCCCCAAAGGGTCACTACGAAAATAAACAACTTTTCAGCAATTTGCTGTGTTTGACAACAATTTGCTCTTGTTTAACAATGCGCATCCGGTTTAAACGTTTCGTTTCCATTTAGAAGAGAGAGAGAGAACGCTAACAAAATACAATACACACGTTGATCCATATGGCCTAGATCCCCGCCATGACTTTAACATCCGTTCTCGTTCATTTCCATAACAGGAAGACGTATTCGCCGTTCGTCGGACATGCCACCAGGGGCCCAACCATCGCCATGCAAATGAGTGACGATTCGCCGAACGATGCTCGATTCGACTCGTGCGAGGCTGGTCGTCGGTCACCTGCTTCATTAGCGGACGTAATGCTGTCGTCTATTTCTTGCACAGTCATCGTTGCTCGCCCTTCTCAAATGCGGCCATAATCTGGGATTGTGCACACGGCAGGGGTCGCCACCAGACATCTTTTAATTTTTTTCTTGGAAATACGCGCCGACTGGAAATGACGACCATGACATCCGCCGTGGCGGATACCGCGAACCAGGCGACGGACGATGAAGACTTCGTGACGGTGCTCAATGTGAATGAAGTGGGTGTTAATGGTGGTGATGGGGCGGAGGAGACATCAAATGAAGCCAGCGAGAGACGGGCCGCACCGCAGCAGCGCCGCACCTCGGCCGGCTCGTTCGTCACAGTGGTGACGCTGGAAGAGCAGAGTGGTGAGCAGGGTCGTCCGGCGTTGGCCACTCAGAGTGTGGCTAATCGAGTGGAGGAAGTGGTCATGTACCGGCTGCCCGGGGAGCGTCTGGGCATGGGACTAAAGTTTGAGGGCGGCATGCAAGCAGTGGAGTGTGTGGCCCACGTGTTTATCCAGTCTGTGGCGGCGGACTCTCCAGCCCGACGCACCCCCACCGCCTGGGGTGGACTTGTGGAGGGAGACGAGATCCTGCAGATCGACGGACGTTTCGTCAATGAGATGACACGTGTCGATTGTGTCACCACCCTCAAGAGGGCCTCCGTGGCCATCAAGATGCTCATCTTCCACGGTGGTGGAGTGGTCGGCTTTACCGGAAGTGCTGTAGGGGACGGCGAGTCGAAGCACCAGTCATCCGAGGTCAAGCTGTCCAACACCGACAAACCGGAAGTTCCGTTGGCGCCGCCGCCGATTCCGCCACGAAAGATACGGGGCAGCAGCGGTGGTGCAACTTCGGCCAAGCGACGACCAGTTGCTCACCCGGCCATCGGATCAAATCGCGAGGACAGCGCCTCCACTCGTCGAGAATCTTCCAAGCGACACCAATTGAGACACGAGACGATGATCGATGGCTCCTCTAAGCAGTTGAACGGCGGGATGGGGTCAGGGGCGGGCCTGCTTGGACTAAAACTTCCGGGCTGGGAGGAGCTAATGCTGCGTCGTTGCTGCGAGGCCAGCGCTGGATTTGGTGCCAGTGTGGCTGACCTGGGTGTGGATTTGTTGGCCACCGCTTCCTCCTGCATGGAAGCAGCAGACACCGGCTCCTCTAGCTCCGGCAGGGACCCGGCAGTTGCAGCCGTCTATGACGACTTGATCGCTGAGGATGACGAGCGCAGTCGCCGACGACTGCAAACCAACGAGTACGAATCTGATGATACGGCCAGTTCGGCATCCACCGTCATCGAGCGTCCCCCGTGCCAGGTGGATTCGTCCTCTTCCGGTCGCGCGACCATGGCCGACCTGGCGCAGGCGCTGGGTCCTTTCGAGCAACTGGAGAAAGAAATCGAGGCAGATTTCCACTTCGGCTCCGTTCGCTTCGAATTATGTGATGAAAGTGATGGCCACGCCACTAGCGGCAACGGCGACAGCTACAATCGTCAATTTGATACGCTTGACGAGGAAGACGAGGAGGCAGCTGAGACGGAAGTGAGTTTAGCAGAAGTCACTGTTTGTCCGCCGCGACCATCACCGCGTGGCGGGGCCCAAGAGCGAAAAGTTGTTGACAATTCTACCGTTTCTGCCCGTTCCCCTTCACCGGAAGTGGTAGCGGAAGTGACCACTACCGCAGAGAAGGGGCTGCAGACCACGCTGGATGATGAGGATCGCGAGTTCTGTGCGCGTTTGGCGATGGACTCTTTGCCAGAAGTTGTGGACATTTCGCCACCTGACCGAAATTTTTCCCACGAAAATCACTTTCCTGATGATCCTACGGATCCGGCGGGCTGTCGCAGTCCGACACCGACTCTTCCTGGCAAACGGCAGCTGGATGTGCCGCCTCCGGTGCCGCCTCGTAAATTAAAGAACAGGCGACGCAGCAGCGTCAACGGAGTGCCCGCTCCAGCTAATCAACTCATGAGGTCGCTGTCTGCGCCCGACTCGTTCCGTGTAGCCCGGGAGGACGCCGGTGTCGGAGACATGGCGGATGACGTGATAGGTGGTGTAGGGCTGGCTATGGACTACCCGCTGGTCGGAAGTCTCTTGGCCGAAATGGAACAACACTTTGATCAGTTCCAGAAGTACTTCACTCATCTCGATCCGACCAGATATCGATCCAATGAAAGGTAAGAGTGCTAAATTTCATAATTTATTATTGTCAAACACATGACCTCTGAACGATACGTCTGATTTGTGTCGTATTTTTTTATTTTTCAATTCCAAGCATGATTCTCCCTTTAAAGGTTTATCCGAGATTTAAATTTTCTCAATTCAAAATATTTCAAGAATGATCATCAAAATAATTGATTTTTCTTGGCGTCTGAACAAGATGTAAAGTGCACATTCACATTAACTGAGCACGTAGTGTGTTTACAGTTAATTAGAAAGAAGCATTTTAATCGAGAAACGGGACAGATCGAACGAATAAGACGAACACGAGTGGTGGACTCGTATGCTTACAATAATATTTTGCTATTATTTTTAATTGAACTGGTAATTGCGAAAAAATATTTTTTTTAGAGCACTGGACCGGCAATTCAGAGATCTGGTGTTCAAGTCCCGGTCTGTTCGAAACTCTGTATTTTTCGCAATTACCAGTTCAATTGTGCTAGTGCATCATGCACCATGAAATGACGTAACGCCTGTAGTGCGGTTGACTACAGTTAATTGGAACATTAAAAAAATAAAATAATAATAGTAAAATATTATTAACAGACAGGTCCGCCACTCGCGATCGTCTCTTTCGTTCGGTGTCAAAAAGGGGTCCCCTGCTCTACGAATAGCTTGCACATGTAAACTAGCCATAACTCATTTTGGCAATTTTCTTTTTAAATATTCGTCATTCAATTTACTGATTGGGTTGAAGCGTTGAACACTCCTTATTTATGAGGTGGACTCCAACTCCAATCAGCTTATGGAAATTCCACTTGTTTACTCAAGAATAAGTATCTGAGTTCCTATTTTTCATGAGTTCATCGATCATAGACTCAGAAGAAAGACAAAATGTATACGATGTTCTCAATCAGCTGTTCGTTTCGCCTCAATATTTCATGCGCTCAACAGAACCGGTTTTTCAATTTTTTGCGGCGCCTGACCAGGCTGTGGCTTTTATCTACGATACGTGCTGCCACCATTTGAGATAAACGCGAAACTAAATTCATTTTGCCTCCCACCACTCCTCTCCTTGTTAGTTCGGCCAATTTCTACCTGGTGGCGCCAGGTTACCTGCTGGCGCCACCATACTTTGCGAAATCACTGCAGCGCGACTCTGACAGGATTACTCTGATGAGCGTTGCATATTCTTGAATTCTTAACTAAGAGTACTGCTTTCTTTCAGCGGTTGGCTGCATGCTAGTATTCCACGACCACTGACTTTTATTTGTATTGTAAATGGGGAACTACATTTTCAGTTTTGATTCTTAATTTTGTTTTAATTAATACAACTATCGAGTTTCAAAACAGCGAATTTTGAAAACAAGCCCCATCGTCTTGAAAAAGTAAATCCAATTCGAGCTTTTTGATGAGCTACATGTGTCGAGCGGCAAGTCGGTCCACGCTTTTTAGAATTAATTTCAATTTCCTCAATATTTTTGTGACTGGTTAAGAATTTATTTAAGTTTTACAATTTATGAAATTACAAAAATTATATAAAAGAACGTAGCCGGTCACCGATAAATCGAAATTCTAGTTTATCTTTTATACATAGTAAGTTCGATTTCGCTCAAACAAAAACTTACCAAAGAATACTTTTACTTATGTAATGCGCTCTAACGTCTCATCGAATACATGAACAGTAGTAAGTTTAATTGGTTTGTACTTTTAATAGACGTTGGTTTATAAATCACGAAATACTCGTATAAAATGCCTCAAACTAAGCAGTCATCGCGACCATTGGGGAAGCTCACGATTAACTTTTGACCAGCCCACGTTTCACGTTTGACGTGTACACGCCGGGTTGTTAGGCCTACACCCGGAAATTAATATTTGATGGATGATAACCAATATTACATTTGTTACACCAATAACGTTTCTGTGGCTATTTTTGGTGTCTTTGAAAGGTTTTTAAAGACCTCCTACGACGACCAACGCTTAAGATGGATACATTTTACAATGTTAAATCCATTGTCTTCGTGCCTGAATCCTATACGCGTATTTAACTTGTGACGGATACGTTAGTTTGAGGCTATTTCAACACCTTTCTCGTACATGATTCTACCTGTCCATTTAATAAGAATGTTTGACAAATTGCTCTAATATAGTTGTTACTTCCCTAGAGTTCATCACGTTTTTGTGCTATCGTTTCCTACCAGACTGCAGCTTTGCACGCTCCAGTTGAGAGAACACTATCAGATAAACGCTGTAGGTTAGATTAAAGCAAAATTTATTAATCTTTCTGCATAAGTTATGCGACCGGGTTTTGCACTTTTTCACATTTTATATACATGTGGGCAACACCTATTTTTAATTGTCTGCCCATAAGACGACGGCCGGCGTAATGTATGGGCTGGTTTCGAAGCTGCTCTCAAACTGCAACTCGTTTTTCGAGGATCGCTTGAGAGCACACGGAAAGAAATAATGTCTTGGGCTGGCTGCCTGTAAGCGAGCTTTTTTGTTCCTGTTGCGGGTGCAAATTTAAGATTGCTTAATGATAAATTGTTTTCGGGTACTACAGCTTCGACAACCATTTTGGTAATAAATACAAACTGTAGTAACTTTCAAGAGTTTTTAGGAAGTTTTTAACCTTCGCCGGTATCTACTATCTGCCACCATTAAAATAATATGCACTATGCTATTAGGAATTTTCAAAATGCTCCTGTAAGTTAATCTGAATCATAATATTTCTTAAAGTTAGGAATTTGGTTTTAGAAAAGCTAGCCATTAAAATGAATATCACGATAGTCTATAAACAAAATACATCAAGGCCAATAAGACTAAATAAACATATTTGCAATAAAAAATAAATGAGGAAGGATCGTCTTGAATATATGATATAATAATAACTGGGTTGTGCCCGGAACAGCGCCGGACGAAAATAGACGAACAGGTTCGGCGAGAAACTCTCAAATAAAATAATAGAAAACACTCTATTAAATTTATACATTTATACTCAGTTATCCTTATCGAATAATAGAGTGTTTTCTATTATTTTATTTGAGAGTTTCTCGCTGACTCTGGTCGTCTTTGTTCGTCCGGCTCTGTCCAACCCCCTTATTATATTATATATGCAATATTTCAAAAGATGTTTCAAAACAATTTCTTACGAATTCCTATTTAAAAAAAATAATGAAATTCAGCAATAAATATATAATTTTTTTAAAATCTGATGAAATATAAAGTCACAGACATCTACATACAATGTACTAGACAATTTTTTAAATCTCCATATTCCCTTGACTTTTTTTTCAACCCTCAATTTCTGAAAAATCTGTTTACCACTTCCGGTTCGAATTGGTGTTCATTGCTCATTCTGCGCTCTTTCTCCCGAAACCGAGTTGATGATGTCTGAACGCAGCTGTCCAAAATCCAACCTTCCGTAGCTTTGACAGAAGCAAGTATAGGAGCCTGCTAAACTGCTGTAGAGAGCGCGAGAGATTATACGAGTGCAAAATCGTGATAAGTTGAGAGCAGAAATGTGTTGTATATTCTGCATCCTCGTGTCAGCCATCTTGATTCCTCCATCCATCATCGACATTTCAACTACGAATTTATGTAAACAATGTGAAACGTACAAGCGTTTTTATTCCGTAACACTCGAGCATAGGTAGGAGATGTTGGTGTTGGGATGTGGAATGGGGTGTGTAAGGGAAGTGGACAGGGGTCCGTGAGAGCAGGAAGTACGAGTATAACCGGAAAAGGTTTGGAAACCAGAGAGATGTGGGATGAAAATCATCAATATATAAATGGAATGGAAATACTCTGTATTTCGAAATATGCAATAGAAAAGAAATATTGCAATACGAGTGGAGCCCTGGCTACGTGCTTTAAGGAAAATTTTGTGTTTGAATAGTCGTAGTAATGACTTAACAGAAAACACTGCACAACAGATATGAAATAATCAAGCATATTTCAAGTCTTAAAATTACATTTGTTGTTCAATTAAATACTCTTTTGTGACCCATCTGGAGAACCCATTGAATTGGAGAATCAATTCCAAATTTCAATGCATTGGTTTAGTTTTGTTTATTTTAACTGTCTTTTCATTATTTACTGTCATGTGGGATATTTTTTTAAGCCAAATTTTATTTAAGCTTTTATTTAAGCCAAATTTTATTAAGCCAAAAATTAATTTTACACTTCTCAATTTTTGTCAGTTCACGGATTGATTGCATCTGATTACTTTTTTAATTCATTAATTTTCAAATACCTTATCTCAAATGTCTTATCTTGTCTCGACAAATTTTAGGTTAGTTAATTACCCGTAGTAAAATAGTTAACTCTTTGGGTAGCCCGCGTTTTTTCGGACACCAAATGAGACCAGTCGAATGTTCATCCGTGTTTATCTTTCCTCAAACGATAATCGCAAAATACTTGTAGATAAAATTTAAAACGTTTGTCGACAAATGGTAACGTGGGCTATAATTAAATGCAGATAAAACTTGGCAGCAGCGATTAGCTTGCTTTTTCCACAAAATTGTGCCACCACCCCATCATTTTTTGCCCAAGTCATATCAAATATTGCAATGTAAATACGTGCTTGCCCATTTGTTCGTACATGTACAGCATATATATAGCTTTCATTCGAAAAAGGCGATTGGACTGATGACAGATAGCCCAAACTGATACAGTTTGCCTCTTGTAGAAGCATTTAAGCGTTTTGAAATTGATCAACGAATCGAGGCCGAACCATTCTTATTCTGAGAGGTTTTAGAAATTAGAAATTTTATTCTACAGTCTGTAAATCTCGGTAAAACGTCGAGAACAATATGCCAAATTTTGTTAATTTTCGATTCAGTTGGAGACCAGATAGTTGGGTGAGGGACCGACTTGTAGGCCGGTTCCAGTTTCAATTTCCGGTGTAAGATCTAGTTTATTCAATTGGATATAACTTTATGTTAGGTTGCTATAACTTGATTAAAACTTAGACGCACGCTTGATTAAAAATAAATAAAATAATTCGCATTAGGAAAAATGTGCATTCCAGAAAAGGGCAACCAAACATTCACATTACCGAAAAATGTTGGTCAGTATCGTGCAATTCATGTTTATATGTTCATATAATTGAATAACTGACTGTGCAGCGTACCTGGAGAGTGTTGGCGCTGCCCAATGTGAAAACTGGTATATTTTTGGCACGACGAAGGTGTAACAGGCCTCACGATAGAGCAAGTATGTTTTGGAAGCGAGAAAAACCTGAGGTAACTTCTCTTGTTTTTGAAGAGATAACACCAATTATATGCTAAAGTTATGCGCGGACCGCTTGCATCATCACATCGTCTCGATCGATTCGGCAACTGTTTTTTAAACAGTGGTTAACGTGTTTTCCAGGAATATGTAACGTTAATCTAAATAGCATCGTCATGCCTAAATAATTACTGGATTTAGGACCGAATAATTGTTTTCAAAACAAAGGAACACCGAAATTAATATTCAGTCCGAAAGAACATTCCGGAACGGATTTTTATGAATATTTATTGACCTAAGAAGAGCATGGTAATTATGAAAACTGGTCTCGATGTTTCCTTAAGTTCGCCGCGTGGCACGCCACCTGTTTCATGTAACAAATCAGACTGTGGCAGTCAGTGGCGCCCCCTTTCGCTTAACTCATTTACCTCTATTTTTTCAATTCCCTCACGAAGCATTGGAGGAGTGCCGGTGCCGAGACATCTTAACTCCTGATTTACCTCTAGGATGAGCATAACTTTCATATACGCATGATTTTACGTAAAGCATACAAGCGATGAAAAATTCAATTTATTAAACCATACCTCAATAAAGAAAAAAAATGCTAAGTCGTGATAGGGCAAAATGTGATTATGAATTTAAATTAACGCTCAGTAAATCAATTATGTTCCGTCAGAGATAAATTGATACGGTAATATACTAAAAAGCTTGTTTATTCATTCCTTATATGTGCAGTGTATTTGTTGGATGTGAATCATCTAATTCATTTTTTTAAATAATGGTTTACTATTATAAAAAGAGTTATAACCAACTCTTGTTCACCTCATATCATCATTACAATTACAATTATAATGATGATATGAGGTGAACATCATAATCATAACATCTATAAAAGTAGTTCAGATTACGATTACATGTACAGAGCTCTCTATAGTTATTTTTTTTAAATGTTCAAGCAAATGAAGGGGAAATTAATAAGGCATATCGATCGAGTGATGGTTGTCCCGTGCTCAACTTATGCTAATGAAGTGCTTATGAAAATGTGAGTATAGATTACAGACCTTATAATATAATCTAGCAGAATGTGGTGAAGACTAATAAAACTTTCTCTATATTACTAATTAGTTATGATTTACGTTAAACGTAAAGTTGAATGATGAAGTCGTGCGATGTCTGGCTTTTGCCAGGCAATTAGCTTTTGGGAAGAGTTTGCGAAAGCACGTTTAGACATGGCGGCGAAATACTTGTAGCTTTTATTATTAATTGATCTTCGGTTTGGGATGAGCACACGATCGTGAAAAATATTTAATATATTTTCTTGTTTCAAATTGATCAAGACAAGTGAAATTTTTTTTTAAACACCCTTGTCAAAATTGTATTTTTAGCTCACGGCAGATAACAGCTAGAAATGCACGAAATAACAATGTGGCGCAAGAATATGCGTAAGATACTCGTGTTTTAGAATCCTCAAGGCAGACTTATTTTCATTTTGCTACTAAGCGACTCACCCTTTTAAAACAGGTAGTTTTTAGCCGCCGGCCAACTGTCAGATTAGATCTATGCAAATAAGTAAATATTCCAAAGCGGTAATCAGCGTCCAAGAGTTTAAGGCTACATCGTAATTTCTTGCCATCGCTGCCTTGACTAAGAACAAAATGCTAGGATTTTTTTTGCTCACTGAAGGCTAATAATTTTCCATATTTATATTATTATAGGTTAGCTGGACGCAGATAGTTTTTATAATGCCGGGTGTTGTAAATCGATTTAGTTTGATTGCAGTTATCTCGCATGATTCGGTCATCATGTCAGACATGTCACACAGGTATATTGCAGCATAGCGCACGTAAAAACGATCAAGAATGTACCTGCATACTGTGTATCGATATGTGTCTTACACCACAGGGCACCACATAAATTGCAACAATCTCATTGATTATGACTTATGTTTTCTTTTCTGAGCTACAAAACTCAGTTTTATTACTTTTATTTTAACTTTTTATGTGCTGACGTATTATCAGAACGAAGAATTTAGCATTAAAAAGTTGTGACCCTTTCTTTCTAACAAAGAATTAGGCGCAATAAAAAAATAAGACTCCTGCGTGATTATTTGATTATTGTGCTTTTATGCGCCTTCCATTCAAGGCATCCTAAATTAATGCCAATTCCATGGAAGGCGTCTTAAAACGACACTCTAGACATAAGTCATACGCATTGAATTCATGTCAGAAAAATTTAAAGTGTAGCTGAAACTGGCGGCAAGATACGTTTACCCCAAGCATCTGTAGACACTGGTCCAATCCTCCTTATGAGTTTTTGAATGGGACAATGTCTTATCACTCGCCAAGCCTTTTTTTCTTTACAGCAAAAACATAAAACTGCGGTCAGTGGTATTTCCCGAGTGTTTGTTTATCAGTTGAGTATATCAGTGATAACTTATCGAATTGTGTTTCTTCTCCTCGACACTTACATTACATATATCCCCCCCCTTTTCTTTCTATCTCCATTTCCTCTTCCACCACCTCAAAAAAGAAAAGAAAAAAATATAAAAAAGATGGCGCTCGGCGGGTGGCCATGTTACTTGTATACTCGGATTCCTGCCCGTGTCAGTGAGTCTGCACATATTCGCGTTCTCTCGCCATCATCACAACCCGATCTCTTTCGTCATTATCCTTTTTCTTCCTGATTCTCTAAAGCGCGCACGTTAAAAAAAAAACCTGTTTTCCCCCTCTTCTTCCGAAAGATTTCGGGTATCACGTACTTCGCAGAGAGCACCCTAGACTAGACGAAATTCGTTTGCTGGTAGATACGTGTATTTTCGGAACCCAATTTTTAAGGAACACGAAAAGCAATTTTCTAGTTAGTCCAGTGCTATATAATATATGAGCGTTTCATACATGTACATGCATATTCGTAGAAAAACTGTTCATTATACAGAGATAAGTGCGCTGTAACGCATCTGTGAGAGATGTGAGAGACTTGAGACTCAGACGAGTGAACGCAGAGGATGTACGTTACGTATTTCGTATTTCAAGACGTGTGGGGACATCAACGGGAATTTTTCAGCACGTTTTCATTTTTAAAACTTTTATTTTGAATAGATCTAATATAAAGCCCAGATGGTTTAACTCGGCAGTCCCGGGTTCAATTCCCGGCGCGGGCTCTCGAAAATTTCGATCTCGGAGTACTGGCCGTTCCCCTCGCATAGTGCCTAAGCATCATGAGGGGACGTAACGCCTGTAGTGCGGTTGACTACAGTTGATAGATTAAAAAAAAAAAGATGTCAGGATTTTACCGAGGTATTGTTATTCCATTTATTTTCAGCAATTATTAAAAATGTTTATGATTGGCAGTTTTTGGATTCAACGTCCTCACTACTGAAACAATAGATAAGATATGTAATTGTTAATTATTTTTACCTGGTCATTGTTGAGGTATGGCTATCGATTACGTGTTGATATACGAAATTACGAGAATGATTACGAGTTGAAATTCAATTAAAAAATACGGATTATAAAATACTATATTTTTGTCAACTCTAGTGAATCAAATGCAGGTATTTTTGCTCTACGTCATTCGAGGGGCACATTTTGATCAGTGCTCAGAGATCGACTAAAGGAAATGACGCGCCGAAAATTGAACCCGTGACCAGTCGGTATTACAATCAACTTGGTTGCGACGAGTCATATTAAATAAAAACTTATTTCGATTACCAAAAATGCACCTACACACCATTCATATGCATTTTTATAAAAGTACCAAAATGCAGTACACATGTGTACAGGCAATAATTAAATTTTTTATGTAATACAACATATCAATCGAATCGAAACAGGCAGCGCCTTAAAATAACCTCACACGAAAAATATTTTTTGAAAAATTATATCACTACATGATTTTCTGTACCCCTCTTGGTGGTTAGGTACTATGGCGAGGGGCACATTTTCACCAGTACCCCGGGATCGAAATTTTCGAGAGCCCGCGCCGGGAATCGAACCAGGGACCGCCGAGCCATATGTAAAATGTCGACGATGAATTTGTTTAAGCATAAGAGTACAAACACGGATCAGAACCGTGTAAAATCGACGACGATCTGGCGAGGCTCCATAAATAACAATAATAAACTGAATTTTGTGAAACGTACTTTTAAAAAATACATCACCCTTTTTCCTTCGTCAACTTTCCATGCCTTCCCCCCACTCCACCCTTTTTTCGACTATATTTTTTCTCGTCATTGTTCGACATTGCGTAGTAGCAGAACCACCTCGAATATATTGATGAGATATCTCTAGGCAACTCTTGGAAACGTTATTAAAAGCCTGTATGTATACACGGTATCTAGATTTTTTCTAAATCTTTTTTTATGGAGGTTGACAAAGGAAAAAGGGTGATGTATTTTTTTAAATGTTAGACTCGTCGTAGCCATGTCGGTATTGCGACTGACTGTGGCTTGGCGATCCCTCGAGGCGTTATGTACCCCTCATGATGCCTAGGCACTATGCTGAGGGTCCCTCGCATAGTGCCTAGGCATCATGAGGGGTACATAACGCCTGTAGTGCGGTTAACTACAGTTAATTGGGGGAGGGTGAGGAAAAAACTACCTTTCACATAATTCAGTTTATTATTCTTATTTATGAAGCCTCGCCAGATCGTCGTCAATTTTGCACGGCTCTGTCGCGTGTTTGTACTCTTATGGTTATGTCTTAAGCAGAAACGGCTGTTGCATGTACACTTAGTAATAATATATGTCCGCCAGATTTTGAGTGTGACGACTTAATGCGAGTCTAACTTGTGACGTAGATAATTAATTATTCCACGCATTTCGTTCGCCAGCATTTTGACATATGTACTCGCTTAGCATTTTTCGGCTCCCAGGCCGGTGCTAATTACGTTTGGTGCATGCATGCAGACAGCCTTGCACTTTTATTACGAAGCTCGGTGCCAGTTTCCTACAGTGCGCCGGTTAATGGCTAGCGTTTTATATTGATTGCATTTTTTCGGAGGTATGGTATGTGGATCGGTGGGCGTAACCTACAGTAGTTGTTGTTGTCTCTCTCTCTCTCGCTCGGGTGACGAGGAAGAGGGGGGAGGGGGCGTTGGTAGGTACGGGCACGGTTCATTTTTCAAAGTCACAATAGATTATTTTCGGTTTTCAAGTTACATTTACATTCCGGTTAATTTTTTTTTTAAATTCCTGTGTCAGTCTGTAAACGTTTTAGGTGGGCGATATTTTTCGACAGGGCGGCTTTTGTTTACGACATGTGCTGAAAATACAGGTATATTTTCCCAGCACAATTGAAAAAATCCCCATCTAAATATCACTCAATTGGTTTTCGTTTTCTTTTCACTAATGTCAAAGTGCTTAGCCGAATGGGAGTGGGATAGATGTCAGATAATTGTTTTCTTGTCTTTGATTGAGTTAGTTGCACACTACGTAAATAATAAATCACCTATTTAGGAATTATGGGGTCGTAGTTGACGGTGTTTGTTTGGTCTCTGCTATCTCGAGTCTTTAGAATATTTTAATATTTTTCCTATGCAATGACCAAAAATGTGAGAAAGTTTAGAGCAGTCCTATTCGTTAACGTTGACGACAGACTCCGTCATTGTGTCTTGAGAGGTTCGCCGAAATCGTAGCGCCTTAAAGGTAGTTGCAGTCCTGTCCCAGAACTAGTGGCGCCCCAAGTGGCGGGCGATATCGTTGTCATTTGTTGTCGTTGATTCATGCCAAGTCCGGTCTCGTTGTGCACAACTTGCACGATCTTCGGTCATCCGTCTTGCGAATATCGCATTTCGTGGGGCATTACCTGATTGGCGGAGTCTCGGGCATTTACATGTACATGCAATTTCGATTTTGGTTTCATGCTCGGAATGAACGATTGACCTTCTGCATGGGCCTGTTCCGAAAGATCTTTACGCCTGTCCTATAAATAAATGTGTGGTGGACGACGGACGACGGACGATGCTGTTGATGTGAGGTTGCGTGACCCCTCACCATTCATCGACCGTGTGGGCCCGGATATCTTGATGTGACCCCACCGCTATGTATTTCCCCTGTCACAGATATATTTCCATATTCAATTATTATGGCAGAATGCATTTGTTTCGAGCAGTTCTGTTTTCCTAACGGGTTGAAGCTTTAAGGCGGGGATTTTGTTGCGGAGTTATTGTTGCCTTGCATGTGCCGGTCCCGTATTACTTTTAGCTGAACAAGACCGTCCTACTTTTTCCAAAACCGAACTTATGCCAATCTTGTCTTGTTTTGAATGCAAGTAGATTTTTAAAATTGCTCACTAGCAAATAATGTACTTGTAATTAAATGTTCTTCTCAATTTGAATCTCACCTGCGCCTGACGTTTATTGCTCTTAGGTTTGGTTAGTGGTAAGAGGAATGTGGTTCTTGCAGTTGTTGCTACAGTATGCCTTCCTGATATCCTCTCCTTTACGGAACTTATTAAAATGAATGGTCTCATTTAGCCAGAATGAGTAAACACAAAGGCAAATTGCATTCGAAATGCGGTACTTTTTATGCGTTCTTACGCACACATTGTGCGTTGTACAGAAAATATTCGTAATTGGCCAGCCGGTGATCTTAGGAGGAGGTCGTTGCCGGAGTAACGCGTGATCACCGTCACGGGTGATTTGCCGCAAACGTTTGCCCCTGAAAACTTGATTCTAAAAAAATAATAATAGAAACGTACTAGTTTATGCAAATGACAGACATCCATGTATTTTTTACTACCATGCTGGAAATGGCCGTCTTAAAAGTCGAGACAAGTGACAGGGAAATGTGTGATGTGGTTCCTGACATCAGTCATTAATTGTCTGCTCTGGCCACCAACAAATGAATCGCTTCATCTTCTTCGGCGATTGTAAATCGTCCGTCTCTTTCAAACGTGAGCTTCAAAATGGATATGTTAAACGCCATGACCGTAGCCGAAATTCAATTACGAGAAAAATGAATAAGGCGAAAACGGTATTTTGAATTTGTGGGACGTTTGTGGCTTTAATTGAAGGGCAGCGCTGCTGAAAGGAATAAGGACTGACTCAATCTAGAGAATGATTTAATAATTGAGTTGAGAACTGTGGCGAATATAATTTCGTATTTGCACGGAATCCATCACATAGTTTCTTTGACTAAAGTTAAGTTCTAATCCGCGCGATGTTGCTTTTCATCCAGTGTTGCCCTGGAAAATACATTTTAAACACACAGATGCCAGCAATTTAATTAGATGAAAAAGTCTGGAGATTGAAGGACACAATCTAAAGTCGACGACAAGTCTCTTTATAAAAACTTAATTTTATAGAAACTTCACTTATTACATGTTTACAATAACTGTTTAAACGTTTACAGTAATTGTAAACGTGTAATAAGTGAAGTTTCTATAAAATTAAGTTTTTATTAAGAGACTTGTCGTCGATTTTAGATTGTGTCTTGCAATTTCCAGACTTTTTCATCTTATAACCCCATCGACGTCTTCCCAAATCGATTGAATTTAATTAGAATAGTCTTAAGCTCCTTATGAATTTAATCAGTAGAGAGTTTTCATTTTTATATTTGTAAGTTTAATAGAGTACTGTATTTGAAATTGATTAAAATCCGATTGTTTTTCATCATATAAATCTTATAATTATCAAATTTTTTTCTAAAAAAAAATTCTTCAGCTTAATTTTTTGTTTATTATATTGTTTCCCTCTCTCCAGCTGCGACGGTGCCGATCCCGAACGCGATCCAGCACCTTCGGTAATCGATCCGACTTCGTCAGAGCCCGCGAACGACTCACCTGTCTCAGCAGCCGGCGTCCAGAGTTGTACGCCCTCCTCTCTAGACGGCGCTAGTGTCGAGGGCACCGCTCGCCTGGGCAATGCGTCCATCCGCGCAGACCACCTTGTTGCTCGCGCCACCGTGGCCTCCTCTTCAGTCACTGCCACGAACGACTCGTCTGCCGCCGACTCGCCGTCCGAGGTCGACGCCGCCGAACGACCGACCGCACGCCGACGAACCATCCTCTCCACGGACGCTAACTCCAACGATGCCGCGTCGGTAGTTGTCCAGCGCCGGGAGACTGTGAACTGTGAACCGGCGTCGTCCAAAGTGCGACACAGTGGTGGACTCTCGTCGACGATCTCCGAGCTGACCGGTGGAACGTCGTCAACTGTGGTCAAAGAAGCGAACGGTCAGTTGCAATTTTTATTTTCATATGCTTAATTAACCCGAGCGACTTCAATGCCACCAGCTGAGCATTTGTGTTTTTTACGAGGAACCATTTATAAAATATTGAGTAAGGTAGAAAATTGTCACGAAAATTATTGTGTTCATTTTACGTTCCTCTTCATCACGAATATTAATTAATTCAAACAACTTACGTGAAACATTCACTGTATAAGAGATGGTCGCTAGCCTTCATACTTTAGGGGAGTTTTAAACTAATTCACTAATTTTTTTTTGCACATTTTTATAATAAGCATTGTTATGCACAATTTACCAATGATTGTGACACAGAGATGTTATTTTAAACAGTACAAACTTTTCAACCAATGTTATGCGTTGAGTTGTTTGAAAACTCGCAGAAAGGGTGAAACTACAGGGTGAGCCTGATATCAGGATCACTTTTACTATTTTTAATAAGTCGGAAACTTGAGCATAATTAAAACAACTGTATCCCCATTCCAATTCCGAGACTTAAATTTAAAATTTCTCACTATCAAAGTTGCGCCTTGACTGATTACCGCTGCAGCACGATTGCTCAACTCTACTGCAAAAATGCTGTTCAACTATGATAAAAATGCGATGAAATACCTTAGACATAGCAACAACTATGATGTCAAATGATAATGTCAAACAAAAGATGAATTTTAGGCGAATTTGAAGACTCTTTAGCGAAAGATAAACCAAACCGAGACTGTCTGTCAACCTTCGTGAAACTTCTCAACGACCACAGTTTACAGATGGAACATCGGCCCACTCCTTTTCCGGATCCTATGTTCGAAAACTTGTTAAGAAGGCATTTGGCTTCATAATTTGTTGTTATGTCGTATATTTATCTGAGGTAAACGGCATTTTTGCAGCATAGTTGAACAAACCCGCTACACAATTGCGAATTGCATAAGAACAGAGTAATCTTGACAATCGACAAGCGCCGCCGGCAAAGCGCAACATAAGTAATGGAAAATTTGAAAAATGAAATTTGTGTCTTGGAATTTGAGAGAGGATACTGTTATCTTAATTATCCCCAAATTTCATAATAATCGGACTATTTTTGCCCAACTTATTAAAAATAATAAATGGGGGTCCATATTTTCAGGTTCACCCTGTAGTGATAAATGGATTGCCGTATTTGCTTGATCATTAATGACATGCTCGGTACACAAATTAAAAATTGTAAAAATTAAACAAAAGAATCGCAAATGATTCCTGATTTTTAAAGATTTCATGAATACCTTTTATTATTTAAGTGATTATTTTTTGCGCTTATCATAAGGTTTCTAAATTGCAAACGTACTAGACCGTTTATGGTTTCATTAACATGACGAGTAGTTAGTTATACTAGTAGTTTGACGTTGAGTAATTAGACATTAAGTCCAATTGGTAAAAACTGGTTTGAACTGTGCGACATGGTGTCGTATAAAGGATCCTCCTGAATACTTGCAAAAACCGATGATTAGCTAATATATTATTAATTCCAGACAGGAAGTCTGACTGGGCAAAATTATTTTTCAATCTGCTTAGTGCTCGTACAGTAAAAAAAATTGCGTTGCCATAATTTGTAATCACTTTCTACTTGCATAACAAAAGTTCTATAAAAATACTTGTGGTCGGGATACTTACTCGCGTGCGTTTTAAATAGTTGAACATCAGTTTTTTAAATTTCAATCTTGATGTCGTGAATCGTCTAGACGAGAAGATTTCAACCTCATCTTATTAATATTTCACCGAGCAAACTTTACATATCTGATCATGATGTACTAAATCTAATTTCTCGTCCAAATGCATTGCGGTTTTGATGTCTCACCGAAGATAATGCATGCATGTTGGGGACATGAGCGATTTGAGATTGACGGTTACGATTGCGGTACCGTCCATTTGCGAATTGCTTCGACTTAAGGATTTGAAAACGCGCGAAAATTAATTAATCCGTCAGTCACGCGTTACGGCCATTGGTTGTGCATTTGGTGATGCGACCGCTTTGGACATTCAGAGATGCCATTCGACTCAATGATAAATGCGTGTAGTCCTCATTGACGTACGTGCCACCCCTTTTCCCCCGACGAGGCCATGATTCCGCTTCGCGTTTACTCTCGCTTCACGAATAGGGGATGATGTTGATGTCGCGTTTCGGGTTTTGGCGGACATATTTTTTTTTTTGCTTCCAATCAACTGTAGTCAACCGCACTACAGGCGTTACGTCCCCCTCATGATGCTTAGGCACTTTGCGAGGAACTTTTCGAGAGCCCGCGCCGGGAATCGAACCCGGGACCGCCGAAACCATAGTCAGTCCCTAAACCAACTGGGCTACGGCTAGTCGTACATCACAGATGTTCAGCCGGTATGAATCATGCAGGAAAAATACACAGAACATTTGACGCAAGACATTTTATCTAAGGTGTTGAGGGAAGCTTGTACAATAGCGGATCAACGGAAACGACTATTAAACTGACTTGATTTTTATCTGTCTTGCTTGGTTATGGCATATTTTGGCTCATATTTCCCTAGCGTGTGTAGACAGTGGAATGGCCTGACAGAGCCTCAAATCCAGAGCCTTTTGAAATAAACCCATTTCTGCCCTCAACTGGTCTTTCGACCCCCGCCATAGGCCCCTCTCTTGGGGGCTGCTTGCGGGTAAAATTTATAATTGTAATTGTAATGGCCTGTCAAAGTCAGTTCGCTTAAATTCGGTGGTCTATACTGATTACAAAGTGACGAAGGCACAAATACTTGAGGTTTCCACAAAAATAACAAAACTGAATTATTTGATATTCGTTTCGTTTCCGATAAATTTTCTCCAAACTTTTGTCAGAGTGGTTTTTGACAGTAAAATTGTGTGGTGGACTATTCAAAATGGCCGCCTTGTTTCCCGAATTGTGACAACTGTTGACTGTTGGCAAAACGATCCGCCATTCCCTATTCTTCCACAGGCACTGCCTTCTTGTTCCGCTCGGTTCATCAGTTGGGCCAGAAATAAATGTTACGTCATTTTTTCTCGTGCTTCGTGTCATTCACGGCGAAATGACTAACGTCCTCCTCCCTTTTTGCGCATTACCTCTTATGTTAATTAGCCGAGGATTAATTATCACCAGTTGATTACATATACCGCGTTTTTAGGCTCTATCTCACTCTCACTCTTATGCGTGCAATGTGACGCGGACCTATTAAATTTCGTGGCCAAAGAAGTTATTCAACTCTGCTAAGAGCGCCAAAAATGGACACGAGGTATGTGCATCTATATAATAATGGCGCTTTCGGGTTTTTCTTTTTCTGCCTAAGTGCGCTTTGCGGCTACGCATGATCGAATAAAATATAATTACATGTGACAAGCTATCTTTGTTATTAGTATTCATGGTAATTATCATCGCGTGAGCAATGCAAATTTCAAAAACTCTCCAAAAATGGTGCTGATGAAGGAGAAGATTGTAAACTGGAGCTGCAAGGCCATGCGTAGCAATTGATGTCGCCAAGCATGCGTATGCAACAATTTTAAATGTCAAATTTAAATAAATTGCATATATAAGCGTTGAAACGTAAAAACGCAACAAGTACTAAGTCTGATTATTCATGAAAATCCGGATTAGGCATTGTTGTAATAGGTTCTATTTCTTTTTATTCTTTGAGATAAGTGATACGTACCTTGATCTTGTCTTCGTACTTTCAATACATGGCTCTCTAGTTGTAATCATAGACATTTAATAAGTAATTTTTTGAAGTGATTCAGTAATGCTGTTAATGGTTTTATAATCCCTTGTTGCCGTTTTTTCGAATCGTATCCAGCGATCTCAATTTTCTCCAGTATTTTACAACGACGGCATCACTCCATTTTGTGAGATACCTTGATGGTACAAAGTTTCGATTCAGGTATCAATCTATTGGTTGATAGACAAACTGAGATGGTTAGGATACGAAATTTGTGATGCAACTGTCAGGGGCGGGTCCAGACGTGGGCTCTCGATTGCTCTCACCCTGGGTTACTGGATGAGAATGTGTTCTAGGGCTGAAGCACCGAGTGACCACGTGGTGGTCCTCTAGTGTTATTCAATACACTGTTACTTTGTTAAACATATCTGCGACAATTCTGTTCGCGGACCGAAGTTTTGCGACCACTTGTTTAACTTCTATATTCGCTTAGAAATGACATTGTCGTGCAGCATATTTTTTTATTCCTGAAAATGCCTGCATGCTCGAAGACGTCATGGGCAGCGAAGTTGTTTCCATTAAAAATTATGCGCGGCAATTACTCCAAGCTGGTTATGCAAGTTGGCGACGAAGACGACGACGACGATTCTTGTTTTCCACTCTTTTCACCTGTGTCCAGAAATATAGGTTTTTTTCATTTCAATTCGTGCATCCAATCAAGATCTTATCCAAATCTCTGTTTCGGATATAAATGCGCTTCCCACGTGTGGTAGCAAAGCGAAGTCTGTTAATCCGGCATTTATGACCTTAATGACTTAACCCCAAGAGGTAGGCCTAATTGGTATAGTAAAGATTTCTGCGATTTTTTAAAGTGGTTATGGCAGTACAATAATCACTAGCTAGCTATTATAGCGACATGATTATATGATTTGTTCTTTGTGATGCAATTCGTGTTTTTTCCTACCATTGAAATTTTAGATGACAAAAAAGTAATCTCATGCAATTTAATCGAGAAAGGGGGGAATTCGGGACAGCACCGAATAAAAGAGACGAAAACGTCACTTTTGACCACTTTTGTGGCTAGATAATTTGCTTGCGAGAGATTTCTTATCGATTATCTTATAGATTAGAAACATGCTTATAACCTTCGATCGGGTTCCTAACAAATTAATTTCATGGCCGTTAGTCGTTTGGCTATATACTCGAAAGTCCAAGGCCCCGAAAATCAATTTCCTGATCATCTCATCGCGTATGGCGTATGGGAAAAAAATATGGTACGAACCAACCAATGGCGTTTGAGTGACATCTATGACGTGGTGGACACAACACCGTTGATTGCGATTTTCCAATTATATATTTCCTTATCGTGGGATACTACCGGGTGATGTCTGAGTGGGTTACACACATCATGTTAGCTGACTTTTGGATCCAATAAAATGTTTTTGCTCATGGCGTGCGCGCCTTCACGGTTACGGTCGGCGTGGTTTGGCGCTCCCAACTTCGGAGGTTCGCCGACCGTGGCGCTGGTGCTTCCTTGTTCTTCCGATTGCGGGTCGGTAGGCCAATATTTATGTTGGCTAACTTGTGTTCGCCATAAACCCATCTAATGGAGCCGGTGTTTTATAGCATATTCATTAGTTCACTCCTATTAAGCTTCCACATTTTTTTGTGCATGACAGCCGTGTTTTTTTGTCGTTTTTATGTTTATTTTCTTAAACAGACGAGGAACTTACTGTTGGTGGGTCAATCGGTAAGCTTGCCGTGGACGAGATTCCTTAATTGCAAAGAAAATTATCAGATGTCTTGTCACGATTACTGTCAAGTTTCTACCTCTCTGTGTTTTGCTTACTAGTATAAATGTATGTGACTATGTGAAAAGGTTCAATCTCGTTTTTTGCCCGATTTGCAATATTTGCTCTATTGAAGATCCAATTGTTAATCCCATAGTTTTAAAATGTTTGTTAAGGAGGTTCACCGGTGGTTGCTCATCTTATAACCCCCCCAGGTAGGCGACCTGGCAATTTTTCCTAACCTAGGCTGCCTGGGAAAGGGGTCTTTAACTTTTTGATATCTCTAGGTTAATAGCGTGACCTTTCAGAATTCGTGCATTGAACCGTCGAATTTTCAATTGATTTTTGCACGACGTTTTTCATTGAAACATGTGTAACTTCAAAATGAAGAGATTTAGATATAATCCTACCCCATAAAATTACAAGCATTGCCTTAAAATAACATAATTGCCTCTGAGCATTGCCTAGAGGCTGACGTGTCGGAAGAAATCGCTTTGTTAATAAATTAGTGAATAATTATCGAAGCAACCTAATTTTTCCACCAAACCAAACGAAACGCCAGGTTTAATATTTAACATGACCAATTCGTTCAGTGTACTTTACTCACGAACCACTAAGATTTATTATCCTTGTATGCTATATGGCATGTTATATCTGAATAGGTTCCCTAGCGCTCACATTAGCACCCAATATTTTGAAGCGGCGCGGCGAAAGTCGGGCGCATGAGGGTTGCATGGGGCGAGAACGCGAGCATTAAACGAATTATCTCTGTAATTAGGAATAAAAGACGGCTAGCCAAAGATAAGGAAAAAAAAGTGTTAAGGTGCGCTCATCGTAAGAATCGAATCTTCGCTCGCTGAGAAATATGGTGGCGGCCATCTTGGTTTAAAAAAAGTTCTGGCGCGTGAGTTGGACGCCATAAAAGTGTACAGTGTATAAGGGTGGATGTGCTCTGTTCCTGGGGGTGCCGCGCTTTCGCTTTATAACACCATGACACCAGCTGAGTGTGTATTGGATGCGAGATCGGCGTTTGTTTGATCCTTTCTTGTCTAATGGGCTATTAATAGTGAAACTGCCCGAAAAATTCGAGTGAAAACTCGTTAATATTTTACTAAAATTTTTCTTTTGTATCAAGATCGTTGTGTTGCCCTGTGACATTAACTTTTGAACTAACGAATGGATTTGCGCGTTGAAATGGATTTGCGCGTTGAAATGGATTTGCGAGTTGCACCATGAGGGGACGTAACGCATCTAGTGCGGTTGACTACAGTTGATTGGGAAATAAAAATAAAATAAAAATATGACGATTTGAAAGATGTGCTGAAAACTCGTTAATGTTTTTTATTACTCACATGACATTTACAAATAGACCATTTGAATAAAATTCTATAATGATGGATGCTAAATCAATTCAGATTATTGTAAACAATTTATTCATATATTTTTATTCCATTTTTATATCTTCTATGAATAACGATTTGGCCTTATAAACGTCCGAAGTTATGTTTCTCAGGAAATGGTGAAGATCACTGCTCTCCCTCCGCACATGACTAGTATGATACGCGAAAGTTCAGTTAGACCCCTTTTTATATGTTTTCGTGCTGACCTTTAAATTGACTGCATGTTCATCCTAATGGGTGTATGAAATTGTGCTTATCGCTAATGGGCAGCATTTTTACTCGTGTAGATTAGAAGAGAAATGGGGTTAAACCAGATCTTTTCGCTTCGCCCGTGTAAACACGGGCATCGCGAGAAAATAAAATGAGTTATTGGCGCAAAAAAAAATTCGTAAATCATTTGGCAAAAGAAATCTTCTTGAAATACGTACCAGTGATCAAAATCAGGTTTAGCGCGCTGCTAACCTCTAACGATTTACCGTAAATCGTTAGTTTTGCCATTAGTCTATTTGAACAAAGCTGAACCAGTTTTTAAAAAAATCAATTTGAGTCAACAAAGTTGAGTTAATGTGGAAAATACGTTTGAAATTGCCGGGTTAGATTATTCACAGCAAACCAAGGAGTTGTAAAATTTATATTCAAGAATAGTAGATATGGAACCGATATAAGAAATAATAATATATAAGAGGATTGCTTGGACTGCAATCAAGA